>CM030837.1:16444724-16539724 GCA_018105865.1 Metaphire vulgaris
ACATGGATTAAATGATTTAACAGAAAGGTAATAATTACAATGCATTACAAAATATTACCTAATGATAACAGCCATACAAGAACAGCTACAACAAACAAATCAACAAATACTACTACTATTACTACTACTACTACTACTACTACTATTACTGTTACTGCTGCTGCCGTTGCTACTATTACTGCTGCTGCTGCTGCTACTACTATACTACTACTACTACTACTACTACTACTACTACTACTACTACTACTACTACTACTACTACTACTACTACTACTACTACTACTACTACTACTACTACTACTATGGTAGCTACTACTACTAGTACTACTACTATCACTACGGTAGCTACTACTACTACTACTACTACTACTACTACCACCACCACTACTACTACTACTACTAATAATAATAATAATAATAAACTGGATTTCAATTGGTTGTTTAGTAAGATTTCTTCTGTGTTGCTCATCGATTTAAAGATCGTGAGACGAATGAACGGTTGTCGAAGAGAAACCTGCCTATGCGAGTGAGTTTGGCGTCGCCGTGTGTCGTCGGTCTCATGCTGGCTCGCATCCCCGTCAGTCCCGTCACGCCGCCGCCGCCGCCGCCGGTCCTCGCTCCTACCGTCTTCGGTCGAACGGCCTCGACGGGCAGGATCCTCCTCCTCTTCTTCGGCAGCTTCGCCCGCGCCTGCGTGTGCGAGTAGAAGAGGGCGAAGTTGCTGACGATGACGGGTACGGGCAGGGCGATGGTCAGGACGCCCGTGAGGGCGCACAGCGACCCGACGAACATGCCGAGGTAGGTCTTCGGGGCCATGTCCCCGTACCCGACCGTCGTCATCGTCACAATGGCCCACCACAGCCCCTCGGGGATCGATTCGAAGTCGTTCTGCGGGTTGTACTGCGTCCGTTCGGCGTAGAAGACCAGCGAGGCGAAGATGACGATGCCGAGCACGAGGAAGAAGACCAGGAGACTCAACTCGTGAGCGGACGCCTTGAACGTATGGATGAGTATCTTGAGTCCGGGCGAGTGACGCGTCAGCTTGAACAGGCGCATGATGCGGATGATGCTGAAGAACTCCATCACGTCGTTTTCGCGTTCCTGCTTCAGCCGCGTCATGAAGAAGTCCAGGTAGAAGGACAGTGTGGCGACGAAGTCGACGATGTTCTCCGGCGACCGAACGAACTCCAGCTTGCTCCGACTGACGAGGAAGCGGATGGAGATCTCGAAGGTGAACCACGCATTGCAGACGCATTCGATGTAGAAGAAGGCCAGGTGAGGCTCCGTACACCGTTTCTCCAGCGTCCATTCGTCGACGACGACGGAGGCGGCCGCGGCGGCGGCGTCAGGCGTGACCGGCGACCCCCCAGCCGCGCCTGACGACCGATTGACGGTGTCGGCGTCGGAGGCGGAGGCGGCGGCGGCGGCGGCGGCGGTGAGGGAGGAATAGGAGTTATTTCGAATGACCGGAACTCGCAGACTGTGGTGCGTTTTGAGACAGAACGACAGGATGGAAACAACGATGAAGAACACGGATACGGACGATACCATCTAGGCAGACACGAATAAATCAGTCTCTGTGTTGTTTCGTCTCTAACGTTTGATTTTTCACAAATGCAGCGCTGCGGGGATGGGGGTCCAGAACCCATCCCCAAGATTGGATTCGACGCTGGGTTGGGGGCAACCAAAATTTTCGACCAACCATTTGTTGTTTAATGGCTGTAGCATTAAGTATAGGGTCCCAACTATTGAGAGCCTGGCCCCCAGGCTCTCACCCCAGTTGGGACCCTATACCGGTGGAGCATACATTAAACAACAAATCCCCATGATTGGATTCGACGCAACGGCCCCCACTTGCCAAAATCCTAGAGCCGCCACTGGTGGTGGGTCGAATCACTGAAAACCAAACGCTTCGATCTACAGTCTGACGATGTCTTGGCCAGTGGGAGAATCAACACCACCCCCACCACTCAATATCCTGCATATCGAACACAGACTGTTTGGCAGTGGCGGTTCCACGTGGGGGATGAATGGGGATAAATCCCCCACTGGACTTTCTGACTTACGTTTTTACTTATGAAACCTATTTTTGGTAAAAGTCTAGTAAAACTAACCGGGAATGAAACTTGTTTTTCCTGTCAACCTATTTTTTGGGTAAAAGTGTAGTAAAATGGGGATAACATTCCTTTTTTCCAGCCATTTTTCGGCAAAGTTCATTGATTTGTTTCCTTCTATTTTCATCCCCCACCAACTTTCAATGAATTCATTCATCCCCCCACCAAGAAATACTGAAAACGCCACTGATGTCTGGTTAATTTAAAATATTGCGAAAATCTTAGTATTTTATAAATAAAGGCTGATAAAATTCACCGATGTGACGGTATATTACGAATATCCACGTCGTATCGGTTTGTGACGGTCACATAGGCGTAAACTTCCACTAGGCCGCTAAGCCAGTGGCGGCTCCACCGGGGGAGGGGGGCAGGGGGGCCCGTGCCCCCCTATTGAGAGCCTGGCCCCCAGTGGCCCCCCCAGTTGGGACCCTATACTTAATGCTACATACATTAAACAACAAATGGTTGGCCCCCATGATTAGGAGTTGCCACCCCAACGGCCCCCCACTTGCCAAATCCTAGAGCCGCCACTGCGCTAAGCCCGAGTCCCCCAAGATTCCTCTCCCCAACTTTTTGAGAGGCTACCATAGAGAAGGAGAAGATATAGTGACTGAGCCGCCGCCCCTCCCCCCCACCCACTTTTTCATCCACGCTTACGCCAGTGGCGGCGGATGTCAGATGGGGAAACTCCATTTCGGGACAGTTTCTTTTCATCCAATCCTCCCCCCCAATAGGTCTACTAGTAGAAGGCATTTTCTTTTCAGAAATCATTTCCTCCATAACCGCTACATCCCAACCGCAACGATCCTTTTGATAAAATGACCCTGTCTGTCTGACCCCCTCCTTTTTCGCTATGGCTTTTCAAATTTAGACTAGGCGTCTAAATATAAACAGCTACCGCGGTAGTACTTTCGAAATTCACGAGATATTACTTACTTACTTAGACCTACTTTACTCAGTATTTTTATGAATCTTGGCTTACTAAACGTTTGATGCGTTTGCCTGTTACGTTACCGTTATTTGCTTGTCTCGTTACCGTTATTGAACAGGCGCAGTATAAATAGCTATAGTGTATGTATATATGCATGTATGTATGTACCGATGACGAACACTGACTAATCATGCAAAAGGGCTAAAATCGTTACAAATATCAGACCCTGTTCAACAGAATCCTTCTTCAAAATACTATTTCTCCTATTTCGTACTTCTAATTTTGTTTTACCCTGAGAGCATTTCACACCATTATGTTTTTCTTGCTTATTCGTCACTGGAGACGTTTTTTACATTAGACTTCTGGATCCTAGATCAATGAATGTCTCAGCTATGGGCAATGCATAATACACAGCGTTTCAAAATAAAAGGTATCGACCAGATTGCCAAGGAAGGCATATCAAATTCTTCCCATAAGAAAGGAACATATTTATTTTAAAAAAATTATGCCTTCACTTTTTATAAACACCTAGAATAGGTGATAAATGAAGAACGATTGAATGAATGAACTGATAGGTGGATGAATGGAAGGACAGATGAATGGATGAGCTAATGGGTGGATGGGATGGGATGGATGGATGGATGGAAGAACGCGTGGATGGATGGATGGATGGATGGAAGGAAGGCTGAATGGAATTAAGCGCAAATAAATAAATTGACGAACAGATAAGTGAATGAATCAGATGAATGAATGAAAAAATGGACGAAATAACTAATGAATCAAAATGAATGAGTATAGAAATAAAAGAGAGAACCCAAAATAACACAAAACTAAATAAATACAACTACAGATGAGTGAGTAATGTTAAACAAGAATCGAAAGAACGAAGAGAGAAAAACAAGTCCTCTCTTCTTCTCTGCCGCGGAAAGAAGAAACAAAAATTATTCCAGCAAAGCCGCCGAGCGCATTATCAATCCGTCTTCCGGGGTTTTTACCTCATCAGGATAACGAATTACCTTTTAAAGGTCTAAGCATTTGGTCTGCCCAGCGAGTGGCTTCGTATCTATCATCGCCATCTCTATACGACCCGACCCGACCCGACCAGACGCCGATCCGAGTTTTTTTCGGTTGATGAGGTCGACAACAAGCGACTTAGAGACGGTCTCGTCAGCGCAGCGGGAAAGCATCTCTCTCTCTCTCTCTCTCTCTCTCTCTCTCTCTCTCTCTCTCTCTCTCTCCGTCCAGGGTCCCGGAAGAACCCTGGAACCGACGAGGAAATTATCGTCCGACAAAATATGTAATCAGACAAGATCCGACATTTCGATTTTTCGTCTTATTTTGTCAAGCATTCTTCCGCATTCGAATGGCGAACTTTGAACTAATAACACATGACCTATAGTGCCTCTTGCGTCGATGTTCGGTAACACGCAAAGCAGCATAGGTCTTGAAAAGACACGAAGAGTTGGGGGAGGGGGGGGGAATCAGTAGCCAACACACTCCCGCAGTCCCAAAGATTTAATCAGAATAGACAATAGATTCGGTGTCACTTGCACGTACTAGATAGACTCTTTCTTGAATACTTAATACTGTACTTATGCTAACGTCTGTTGCGCCATGCAGTATACCGCAAGCAGGTTCTGAAAGTGTTATGGGTGGCTTTCCGGGTTATGATTTTCTTACTTATTTTGTATATATAGATTTGAAGTCTTTGGTTGATTCCTTCTCTTCCGTTCTGATATTTTTACCCAATGGAAATTCGAGAAAAATATATTATTTTGATTAAATCAACGAATTTTCTTGTTTTTTTAATACAACATCGAGCTGCGAGCCTCCAACAAAGAGACACTAAAATGGGCGCTGTTAACCCTCTGTCAACCCTCGAATGCAGTACCCCGGAAGCAGCATATGGATATTGACGTCAGTCAAATTACTTACTGTATCCAAGGGTTAAACGAACTTTTGAAGACTCCATTTCTGTTTTTCGTTTTAAAACGGGATCTACCGAATCAGTTAGATCCAGAAGACCAGAGGATCGTTCAGAGCAATGCACAGTCGGTCGTTTTCTTTAGGATTGCCGGATTCCGGAGTGCTCTGGAGCGCGTTACCATCTGTTGTGGATTCGAGTCTTCTGTTTCACCAAGTTCTCTTCTCTCTCTCTCTCTCTCTCTCTCCCGCTATCTCTGTCTCTCTGGCTGTCTCTCGCTCTGTCTGTCTGTCTGTCTCTCGTGTCCGGACGTCTCACACCCGCTCATCCGGACACGAGAGACAGACAGACAGACAGACAGACAGACAGAAGCACCCTTTGTCTGTTTGTCTGTCAGACAGACAGACAAAGGCATCCTTTGTCTGTCTCTACAGCAGTCCATCGACCGATATCAGCGGTCGAACGATTTTTCGAGGCGCTATTCACGCGATTGGAACAAACAGAAATCGGCTTTTAGAAAAATCGGCGGCGTCAACACCGAACCTCCGATCTACCGTACTCTTGCGAATTGCAGCCATCAATAAATCCTTCCTCCTTCTCTTCCGCATCAACTGAGGAAATGAATTAGGAGAACCTGACAGACAGACAGGCAGACAGACGGACAGACAAGCGGACAAACAGACAGACAGACGGACGGACGGACAGATAACGAAACACAGAAAAAACAAAAGGAAAGTGGAAAGAAACGGGCGATAATGGAGCGAAAAAGGAATTGGATCGACGAAGGGAAGATCGATGGATCACAGGAATGAAACAGGCGGATCTAATCAATACGTTAAAATGATTGAGTGCCGTGAGAAATATAGATGGATTGTGGATGGACGGACGGAAAACGGACGAAAGGAGAAAGGAAATCATTTGGCAACACATGGCAGAGACCTGTTTAATGCACGCACGCACTAAAAGGACAAAAGTATCGGTTTGAAAATGTCTGTAAAAAGCAAGTTTCCTTTTCCCAGGACCTAGTCGTCGACGTCGCCTCTCTATGTGCTACAGTACATGTTAGGCGGCCGTTAATAATCGTGGGAAATCTAACTGATACAGTGGCGCAGGTAGTGTTTCAGAATAGGGAGTTCATGGTATCAAGCATATATATAGCCTACGCAAATTCTCACTTTGTCCGAAAAGTGTCCATGTTTCCTCAGCCGAAATTAGTGCCATGGAAATTGCATGATGACCAAAATCTCTCAAATAGAAATTCGTAAATTTGTCTGGCTCAGGGAGTCATTTTGTAGCGCTTGAACAGATATAAAAGAAAGTCATTCGGTGTTTTTCAGCTGGTCATAACGCCACAGAAATGTTGAATTCTGTCGAGAACTAGAGAAACAAATGCCTGTTGTGTTGAGATTCGTCTGTCGTCAAAAGAAAATCCTCGCGCACGCCATCATTATACTGCATAGGCTATTAACAGAATGTGTGCTAGTTCAGAATTATGTTTATGTTTCATTGTCCATCTTATGTTATCTGCGTTTGCGAATAAAGATTTATATAATTATTATAAGATACGCAACTGACGGACGAGTTTCTCCTGGAACAGAAACAGTATCTGCTTAACGTCAAATGAATTCAGGCTCAGCGACTGACTGTCTCTCTCTGTCTGTGCGTCTGTCTGTGTGTCCGTCTATGTGTGTATGTTTCTGTCTGTCTGTCTGTCTGTCTGTTCGCTCCAGCACTGCCTTGAAACGATAGGGACAATCAAATGTCTACACCGACACAATTTAGAGCATATATACAGAAGTGTATTGCATAATGTAATTGAGCATAGCACATGCTATTCAGCTCTCTCCATATCCATCTCCCACTCTCTCTCTCTCTCTCTCTCTCTCTCTCTCTCTCTCTCTCTCTCTCTCTGTCAGGCACGTTGTCCGTCCAACTATATATCCTAAGGAGAGACGTTAAAAAACTTCTGGTGAGCCATTTGTACTCTTCGTTAGTTCAACGATGTTCCGCATACCTATACTGTATAAGATATGCAATACTTTTATTTTAGCACACAAGATTCAGAAATCTGGAATTTGGAAAACGTTTCGACCGATTAGTCTTACCCTAATTTGTCGACTGAGATAGTCTAAATTGGCAGGAAAGTAAAAACAAAACAAACACCTTCCCTGTTTGTTGCTCAATTCCATTAATAGTGGCATCAGGCTAGAACTGATGGGCCAGCAATAATCTAGTCGTAATGACCTATCTTATCTGGTGCACAATGATTGCAATTCTAAAAATGCGGACACGTGTCTCAGTTTCTTTTCTTCAGAAGTTGATTAGTGACCGAACCAGCCCCGTCGAAGTTGATTAGACGTCATCGATGTTCGTTGTAATCCTCGCTCCAGCAACAGTAGAAGGCTACATGCAGCGTCGGCGAATGTATTATAGTAAGCCACTGTGGTTTGCATCATTCGCAGTCTGCTGATCTTCATCTTCAAACCTTCGCGTGTGGTCTTAATCAAGATTAAGATTCTTTGAAATTAATTTAACGAAGACCGTCGACTGATCAGTCAGTTGTATCCGATAAAAATGCGTCAAATGAAGACACTTTGCCACTATAATACTTCCAAACAGCACAATCTCATATTTTGGAGACGAAATTCCAAAGTCCTATCATTAGTCCAGTATATACCGCAGTGATATTTTAGTTTTGCAAATAAGTTTAATTTTACTTTATATTTTTATTTCGTTGTAGAGCTGTCGTTTTAGTTTCGTATTTAGTTTTCGCTTTGTAAAAAAATCAGATTTAGTTTTAGTGAACGGAATTTAAATAATTTTAGTTTCTATTTTAGTTTCGTTAGTTAATATTTCACCGGCACAGGGTAGGGCAGTCAAGAGCGCCGCAGCGCCGGGGGAATTCTGCTAGGGGCTGATATTAGTTGATGTAGTATGCCATAATTTCCGGGGAATTTGAAATTTCCGGGGGAAGGGCAATTTCCCCCCGGAAACAGCCTAGATTAAACCCTGCCGGTCCACGTGCCCCTGTGGCTGCGCCAATGAGAATTGTTTCAGTCGCTTTTGCATTTTATCTTGAAATTCAGTCAGTGTGTGGCAGTGGGACAGATTGGTAGACGCCAATTTTCTGCCTAAAGAGTCGGCAGTTATACTAGTCTTTCTTTAAGGTCTCGGTACGCAGAAACAAAGAATATTATTATTGACGCACGCAGGTAGGGAACAATTTTGAAGATGTTAGAAAGAAACCGTTCCCTTGAAGCGGAATTTCAGAATCCGCTCTTCATTTCAAAACTACAATTCATCTAAGTCTATAAGTTGCTTGACTAATCTATACTTTCGGTTAAGGGACATAAAATGTTAACAGTTTAATGAATAAGATTACAAAAAGAACAAATCTGAACAAATCTGTTCAATTTTCATGCTCATAAAATCAGGTAGGGTATTTTAACTGCCCCACTAACATCTGATTCTATGTTCACTATATCATGTTGAACGGGGTGGGGGGAAGGGGGATAGGGCGTATAAAAGTGGAAACCGGCTTAATTGCTACTCCATTCGTCCTTCTGTCGCGCTGATTGTCAGAAAAATTTCATTAGCAGGTTTAAAAATCTGTTATTAGCAAATCATATTTCCTTGACACAAGATAAAAAATACTGCAAATGCACTTTTCTCGCTTCTACTGATGCGAACTGCAGGTTGGCGATGTGCCTGGATCTCGGTTTCTTCTCTATTTATGCTGACTGCGCATGTCTACGGGGTCCTGTATCTTTGTCTTTACAGACTGACTGACCGACCTGACCTGACTGGCCGACCGACCGACTGGTTGACTGGCCACGTCTAGGGTCTGTCTGTTGATTCGTTTTCGCATCGATGTTTCGCAGCGAGAACAGCTGTGTCTTCGACGAAACCTGCGCAAAGGCCAGCGACCTTTTTTCGCCGACCGGTCACAATTAGGCCAGTGTCAGGCATCGTCAGCGGCGGCGCACGGTGCGGAGGAGGAGGAGGAGGAGGAGGAGGAGGAGGAGGGGGAAGCCAGGGCAGAGAACGGGGGTTGGGGATGGGGGTGGGGTGGCGAATGCTGCCTCTATCGCTGATTATGTTCGCCTTCATTTGTCGTTCTGCCCCATTCATCGGAATAACATATCGATCGACTGCCAATTCTGATCTTGTCAAGGAATAGAACGCTGCTTTGGATCAAGACACACTCGCACAGACAGACAGACAGACAGACAGACAGACAGACAGACAGACAGACAGACAGACAGACAGACAGACAGACAGACAGACAGACAGACAGACAGACAGACAGACAGACAGACAGACAGACAGACAGACAGACAGACTGTACTTTTTGACTTGTATTTTCCTTTTTTCCGGGGGCCAAGCATCGAACCCCAACCCGCCACCTTCCCCGCCCAATTCTATTCCCCATGATTCCAATGAGTCTAGATGAAACACACTGGACAGTGACACTTCTGCAATTATGGGACAAACCAACCCCTCCCAACGCAAATTCCTGGGAAATGCCTGTCAAAACCAGTTTCTCTCTGTACATGTTCCCATATCTTTTCTCTAATTCTCTTTGCCTCTCTCATTCTCTCCCATTCTCTCTGTCCATCTCTGCCTGTCTCTGTCTGCCTGTCTGTGTCTCTCTGTATCTCTGTCTGTCTCTGTCTGTCTGTCTCTGTCTGTCTCTGTCTGTCTGTCTGTCTGTCTGTCTGTCTGTCTGTCTCTCTCTCTCTCTCTCTCTCTCTCTCTCTCTCTGTTTCATTCTTGTCCTTCGTTCGAGGCGCCTTTCCACCAGCAGCATAAAATGACAGTCGAGGTAGTTCTGAGGCGGACGGCGTGCCATAAAATGACGCCGAGACCGTAGAGTGAAACAATCAGATCCTGTGCTGCGTTTCCGCCGAAGAATAAATCAGATCAAACGGTCACGAAGCCGTCGACAGAGGCTGGCTGGGCCGTTCACGGGGCTTTAAAATCCGCGGAGGAATCTGTCGCCGCAGCCGTAAGCCCCTTCTCGTTTCTAATTCGATCACTTGCGCATCGCATTATACAGCGGCGTGCCTGCTGTAGGTTACGACAGGCAGAGGCGAAGCCAGGAATTTTATTAGGGGGATAAAATTTGGGGGTACATATTTTTATATATTATTTATAACCTAAGCTTATGTTAATGATATTTATTATATTTATTATACATACATTTTATATATGTTTCATATATATGCATACATATATGTTATATGTACTGATTTTTGGGGTTATACAGTATATACCGATATACCATCGTCGCTACTCCCCTGATGACAGACGGTCTGGGCGCCTCATTAAGGGGAGTGGCAAAATACTATGGGCTGTGATCTTGCTCCGCTCGGCGTAGAAAGAGAGGAAACCGAGAAAACTGACGTTGAGCACGTCATCATAGACCAGTTCGCATCAGCAAAACCAAGGCAAGTGCATCTGTGGTTCTAATCTTGTGTCAATATCAGACAACGATTTGTTAAACAAAGATTTGTTAACTTAGTAATTCAAGTTTCCGATCCCCGGCTATCAGGGTTATTTCTAGGATTATCAATTTGGGGGAGGTGTCAGTATATTTTGGGGTCCCTGCCCCGAAAAAGTATGACAAACAAAAAAGGTCATCCCAGGCTCAGACTGGAGGGGAAATATTGGGATGTCGGTCTCAGTTTGGGTGTGTTGGGGGGAGGAGGGGGTAGTTATGGGCTGTAAAATATCCCTGCCGACCATGGATATTGTATTGCCGTCAGCTTTAGCAGTAAACGTTTGACATTTTATGTCTCTTAACCAGTGGCGGATTTACATTTTTAGGCCCCGGTACACTTTCTTCTAAAAAGTTACAGAGTTACAAAAAAGTTACAAGTGTGAAAAGTTGCGAGATGACCCTTTTTCTTGTCAAGTTTTTTAAAGCTTTTCTCGGGAAACTTTAGGAACAGCGGAAGAGTTACAGATCAGGTGTACGAGTAATAGTGGCGATACACTTTTTTTCTATTTTTAAGGACACGTTTACGTGACAAATGGTTGCATTTCGGAAAATAAAGTTGTTTAAACAAATAAATCATTAAAAAATCATTCTAAAATATTGTTAATAGAAACGGCTCGCCCCTAAATTTTTATTTTGCTGGTGGGCCCGGTACAAATGGTACATTTGTACCGTGTTAAATCCGCCACTGCCCTTAACTACAGTAACAGTAAAGTCGTCAATTTGTTCTTCGTATAATCTTATTCATTCACCCATTCGTCGCCAAAAATGTTTCTTATCACGAATTCTGTCTTTGAACACCATAGCAATTTCTGCCATAATTCTACGTGTGTGGTCAAAGACCAGATATATAGGCTAATATCTTGTAATATCCGAAGGACGACAGCATGACATACGTCAGAGGAAAAGAAGAAGACAATCGGAGGGCTTCCAAAATATGAACAATTCTAACGAGCGATTTAACCCCTTAACTGGGTATTTAACTGTAACTCAATGTAAAATGAACGGATATATCCGGGGCCCCCAGTTAAGGGGTTAAGATGTGATATCGATGCAGCTGGACTGCTTTCAAAACTACAAGAAATTGAGCGTCACCTCATTAATTTACAGTGCATAAATCAAAGCCACAGTTTTTAACAAAGTTTTGCGAACAGCTTATTGTCGAATTTTCGGAACGAGTGACAAGGAGTGGGAGGAAAAAAGGAGGAGGAGGAGGAGGATGGGTCAAGTGAACGGAGAGAGAGAGAGTCGTTTGCATTAGACAAATAAATCCAGTCTTTGCTGTAGAAACAGACGTACGTTGCGACAAAGGGGACGTGTGTGTGTGTGAGTGTGTATGTGTGTGTGTGAGTGTGTATGTGTGTGTGAGAGTGTGTGGGTGGGTGTGTGTGTGTGCGTGCACGCATTAAACAGCCGCGTTAACAACTAAATGAGCAGGAGAAGGCACACAGAGAACGACGCCAAGAACCAAATGGTCACAGTCGTAAACACGAAAAGGGCCGCAAAACAAACCACGCGAACTATATACCATGGGCGCATCCAGGAAGGAATGTCTCGAGTAGTTCATTAGTTCATGTAGACAGGGATTGTATATATAATAATATATATATATATATATATATATTAGTCTATATATATATATATGCATGTAGTTTTCAGTAGTAGTAAGACTCTAACGAAGGCGAAAGAGAACTCCGCCTAAGTTATTAACGGCGTCCGTCCATTGGTTCGTGTTGAGTCCGGCGGAACCGAATCGCTGAAAATTCCGGCTCCGACAAAATTCCGGGACGATCCTGAAAATGTTCAGAGGTCAAAGGCACTTCAACCTCCGGTGCTGAGGGAATCTTTTCTTGGATAATTAATTCGAAAATAAGTCGACTAGCAGATAAGTCTTCAATAAATTTCTTTCTCGGTTTATGTTTTTAATAAAAAATAATATAGGCGGAAAGAATGGTTCATGGGCGTGGCTTCTGTCTAAATTCGATAGAAAATTTGTAAATTATGCCGGCTCTATTAAGGGGAGCGGGTAGACTGGTAGATAGCATGATGATGATGATGATGATGATGATGATGATGATGATGATGATGATGATGATGATGATGATGATGATGATGATGGATGAGAATAAACGAAAACTTTGTAGCTTGTTGATACGACGACGTTTTTTGATCGTCAAGTTTTTCCATTTTATAACTCGATAATGTTAATGTGGCCCCTATTCCGGAATCTTGGCTACGCCCCTGCATGTGCAAAGACGGAAATCTTAGAGAAGATTTTGATGAACAGTCTAAGTAAAATTAGCAGTCGGAGAGAGTTCTCAGAATAAGGCTAAAGTCTTTCAGGGCTTATCGAATTACTGACATATCGTCTTATTTAATCAAGATTACAGTCACTCTATAGGCTAAAAAGTCGAATGTGAAACTGAAGTCAGCGACTCCAAATTTTTATTAACAACCCTGGGTTCAATCCTGATCCAAGTAATATACAGTAGAGGATATCAGCTTGCGGTTGAGTATTATGCATAAGTGTAAGTGGCCAAACACTTCAGCGAGAACCAGGACTCGTGCCTCTGGCGCAATATTTTCATTCATATCTTTCTGCGATAAGACTCTTATCTTTTATCTCGCTACACAGCTTTTTGTCTAATTAATTTTAATCCAGATTCTATCTAAACTTTTTAGGACTTTCAACCTTTTAAACAGTAATTTTTTTCTATTTTAGAACCCTTAAATCATTTGCATGGACGCTGGGCCTCTTATCTGTCTGCGTATAAGGTTCTGTTATTCAGGACCTTTGGTTGTTGTTGTTACTGAAAGGAAGGCTATTTCGCCACATAAATTCGAGCATATAATTTTAATTGATTAAAGACAAAGTGTATAAAAGTTCGATGCAACTTTACACTTTGCACTTTTAGGTCTCATTCTCAATGATCGCCTTGAATCAGAAAATAATAATTGGCTTAGCCAAGTGGTGAAAAATGTTTCTTGAAATTGGACACTAATCGAAAATTTTGATCTTTTATTAGGCCTATATAGTGTTTTATACAGGCCTGTTAGAAGGGGATAACCCCCCTCAAAAGAAACTCAAAATTCGTCCCAAAAAATCCCAGCACTTACACAATTTTTGCATTGCATCCAGCTGTGTCAATGTATCCCATCATGATTCCTCCAACCAAGTCGATTTTCCCCCGAAAGCCTCAATTCTCTCCCAAAGGTCTGGAGTCTGGATAAAACACTGGGCCTATATTAGGTGGAAAGTTTATTTAGCGCAAAAGCTTTGGTAGCCTTGTTCAGAGATATTGAGGCCACCGCTTGTTTTCTTATCGAACGATAAAATTCGCTAGTCGCATATTTTAAAAGTAGTATTTTCAAACTTTATGACGACTACTTTAACTTAATAATATCCAAGCCAACGTATAAGTACACAGCAGTCGCTTGGATGTATATCCCACAAGGAATTTTCTTAATCCTAACAAGAAAGTTTGTCAGGATATATGGATGTATGGGCCTATGTATGAAGCGTCTATTCTGGTTTTTATTTTAAGAAAATCTGCTTAAAAATCATTCCATCAAGAAAAATTTCATATACATCGTGGATTTTACTGGTTGTAACTTTTACTTAACGCAGACCTGGACAATAGTTCATTTTAGAACCCAATCCAACCTATCCCAATGTATCCCATCATGATTCGGACCAAACCCAAGCCACGAAAGTAAAATGGTTACTTGACCCGACCTGACCCTCACCCGATCCGACCCAATCCACAGTAATACATTACAACTACTTACACTGCGACTTTTTCTGACCCAACCCAACTCAATCCAACCCAACCCAACCCATGGACCATGGGTGAACCCAACCCGTGTTGGGGTTGGGTTCACCTATGTTTTATGAGTGTTTTAACAGTCAATATTTCAATCAGCACCTCCAAAATCCCAAAATCCAGTAGGCCTACTTCAAAGGTTTTTCTTTACTATGTATACGTAAGCTTTTCTTAAATTATTGCATTTTGCAAATACATTTTCTCCTTCGCGTGCATCTAAGAGGCACTACGGAGCACCAAAGGGAATGAAAACGAGAGAGAGAGAGAGAGAGAGAGAGACAGACAGACAGACAGACAGACAGACAGACAGACAGACAGACAGACAGAGACAGAAAATATTTCGTATCTTAAACTTCGCCGTTGACTGAAACTGTCTTTAAAATTCAAACGAATAAATATTGTATCCATCGTCGTCGTCGTCGTCGCGTTCATCTTTGCTGTTCTTCTCTCTTCCGTGATTTTCCTCTCCGCCAGTGGGTCCACTATTTCCTTCCACTATTTCACTCCAGATCCTACCCGTGTTGCTAACAACGTTTTCTCCTCCTCCTCCTCCTCCTCCTCCTCCTCCATATCCTCCCCTCCTCCACCTCCTGATCCTCCTCCTCCTTCTTCTTCTTCTTCTTTTTTTTCTTCTTCTTCTTCTTCTCCTCCTCTTTTCGCCATGTCCCAGGGTCTTAGGACCGACGCGGTTTTAAAACCCTCGGGCCGTGTTAGAACAACAAAAGATACTATGGACGCACCACGTGACAGTTATGTTTCTTCCTCTATTCTCCATTTACCAGTGCTCTTTGAGTGAAGTTGGAACATACTTTGCTGCGTCTCCCTTCTACTCCTACTCCTCCTCCTTCTCCCTCCTCTTCCAGAACCGCTCTTTCTTTCACCGCTCTCACATGAAAGAAATTCGCGGAGATGAAAGCAACGACCTTGGCTGAATAATGCACGCCCGACGTTCAATTAACGCCTTGAACTGAGCAATATAAATCAAAAAAGCATCATGCGTGTGTTGTAGGGCAAAGAGAGAGAGAGAGAGAGAGAGAGAGAGAGAGAGAGAGAGAGAGAGAGAGAGAGAGAGAGACAGACAGAGAGAGAGACAGAGAGAGAGAGAGACAGACAGACAGACAGAGACAGACAGACAGAGACAGACAGACAGAGACAGATACAGAGAGACAGAAATAGCGACAGAGACAGATAGAGAATGATGGCAAAGACAGAGAAAGAGAAGAGTATTTTAGAGAAAAGTATGAAGCGTAAGATGAAGCGTGTCACAATGAATGCGAATTTATGAGAGACAAGTCGCCTTAAATACACGTTCTCATACAATTCGACTGCGGGGGGATTACTGTATGTTCCTTAGAGATATTAATAAACATATTGCCGACACATAGTCTAGAATATTATTATATATATATATATATATATATATATATATATATATTCAGTTTGTGAAGATGGTTATTATCGTTGAGAACAACTTCCACCGTTCTCGATGTTGTGTCCCTGTAGATGTTACCCGCAGTTACGAGGTATTTGATTCGGCCAGGTAAGAAGTGCTCTTACTCGCCGCGTCCAAGAGTCCGAAGGCCCGTAACCGCTGCCAAACCGTCCTCCAGGGGAGGGACACAATTCAGTGCTTATGAATGTTTGGCAATCTGAGTTAGCACTTATTCTGCATTCGGGAAAAATAGGTCACGACGATGAGTTTTTATCAGAGCGGATATAAGTACAAGGAATATATGAGGAAGGACGCCTATAGCATATAGTATCTAGGCAGAAAAGTCTGTGTACCAAGGCCTGGGTCGCAAAGATATAAACCTTCGGTTGACCTGCTCGCACTCGTAACATTTAAACCACTGAGAGAGAGAGAGAGTGTGAGAGAGAGAGAGAGAGAGAGAGAGGGAGAGGGAGAGGGAGAGAGATAGATGCGGAGACAATGAGGGAGAGAGAGACAGACAGAAACAGAGACACAGAAAAAGACAGAGAGGTAACGAGAGGAGACAGGGAGGAGTGAAAGAGACAAGAGAGAGAGACAGAGACAGAGACAGTTGCGGATACACAGAGAAACATAGATACAGAGACAGAAATAGGAGAGGAGAGAGAGAGAGAAGAGAGAGAGAGAGAGAGAGAGAGAGAGAGAGACTACTTTCTGCGTCTTCCCTAAATTGGAAAGCGCAAAAGGCATTGGAAAAAGTTGGCCATAACTGTAGACGCGAAAGGCGCGCTCCTCTGCCTGCTAAACTGATCTGAGCAAACATCTTCCTGCCATAGGATCCCCGGGTCCAGTCAACCGTCCGAACATCAAAGCCGTCGGTCGACTACTGATGAAGGCACTCTCGACTGCATGGCGAGCGAGTTCGTCTTCAGGACAGTTTATAAGCGAAAGGGGACTCGTAGTCTCCGTTGTTTGAATTCGTCAGTCGTGGTTAAGTGATTAAATCTCGTATCTCGTATATACGCGGGACAAACGTTCTTTGCATTTCAATCGACTCGCTAGACTAGGGACTGAAATTCCACTGCGACAGTTAACCGCTTTCAAGATCTCTGTCTATATATGTCTGTCTGTCTCTGTCTTCTCTCTCCTCTGTCTGTCTGTCTCTTTCTCTCTGTCTCTGTCTGTCTCTGTCTAGCTATGTCTGTCTCTGCCTGGGGCTGTCTATCCCTCTCTGTTTCTGTTTCTGTTTCTGTCTCTCTCCCTGTCTCTGTCTGTCTCTGTCTCTGTCTGTCTCTGTCTGTCTGTCTCTGTCTCTGTCTCTGTCTGTATGTCTGTCTGTCTCTCTCTCTCTGTCTCTGTCTCTGTCAGACGCTGTCTGTCTCTGTCTGTCTAACTCTTTCTCTCTGTCTTTTTATCTATTTATCTATCTCTCTATCTCGCTGGTCCAACATTTATTGCATTCCCGTCTGATTCGTTGATGAGACGATACCAATCGTATATGTCTGGACAGTCTGGTACGTGATGGCTTTTGCTTTGCGCTGGAATTTACTAAATTTTCTAGAATTCTCAGGAAGAAAAGTGCTCGAAAAAAAAGATTTCTCCAGTAGACCCACTTCACACATTTCAACGATAAAACAACGACGGCAACAACAACGAATGAGTATCGTGACAACAACGACGAAGGTGATGATATTTATGCATGATGGTGATTATGAAGAAACAACGCAGAATTATTTCAATGGCAGCGATCAATTCCCCCCCTATGGGCGCCCACAGAAATATTTCTAGGAGGGCAAAACACATTTTAGCACGATGGTCACGGTTAATATTTTAGCAAGGTTTTCAAATTTCACTGTAAAATATTGGTATTTGCATTTTCCTGGGGGCAAGTGCCCCTCTTGCCCTAATGTGCCGGCGCCCGTGAATCCGCCCAACATAAAAGTCATCTTAATAAAGAAAACAGCAGGAGAAGTAGCGATGATGATGATGATGATGATGATGATGATGATGATGACGTATATATAGCGGAAGGATTCTTAACATGTAGTCGGATGGTAGCGGATTCGAATACGATTCTTCACTCTGTGAATGGCTTAACATGTGTAAAAAACGTGTACTGTAATAATAATAATAATAATAATAATAATAATAATAATAATAATAATAATAATAATAATAATAATAGCAAGATTAATAACAACAAAATAATAATAAAATAATAGTAATAGTAATAGCATTAATAATAATACTAGTAATAGCAATAGTAATAACAATAATAGTAATAGTAATAGCAATACTAATAAAAGCAACAGTAGTAGTAGTAGTAGTAGTAGTAGTAGTAGTAGTAGTAGTAGTAGTAGTAGTAGTAGTAGTAGTAGTAGTAATAGTAATAGTAATAAATTCATCAGAGTTACCTTAGCTGCAGTAGAAGAGTAAGGTTCGTCGAATAGCGCCCATATTCTGGGCTTGATCCGTTGCCAGTGACTACGGTTGCTAAGCAGATAATCGTCGTCAAGGCCGAACTTCTTCATGATGTCCTCTTCCGTCGGCTTATCGGTGTCGATGTCTAGACGATCGAGGATCTGGAGCGTCTCCTGGGTGTCGCGGTGGGTGGTGTAGGTCATCCAGCAGCACGGCTCCACCTGGTTGGCGTCGAGGCCCCAGAATTCCAGTTCCTCCTCGAACAGCGGACCGCAGACGTCGGTGGGGTAGTGCAGCTTCCCCGTCCGGTAGTAGTTGAGTATCTGGGCGAAGACGCCCGGGTGGCGGTCGAAGAAGTACTCGTTGAGGACGGGGTCGTAGTTGGCGAGGGCTTCGGTCAGACGGGACAGCCGGGTCGCCGGGATCTTCTTCAGGGTCGCCTTGTACGTTTCGTGGCGGATCCCGCCGACGTTCAGGATAACGCGGTTATCGGCATCCGACATCTTTCTGCCAGCATCGACTCCTCCTCCTCCTCCTCCTCCTCCTCCTCCCCCACTCCTCCGCCGGAGCCTCCTTCTCCTCCTTCACTCGCAATCGTCCGAAATCAGCGAGCTGAAATCAAGTAATTATTATATCGTATATCGAGTGCACGGGCACGTGTACGGCAAATTGCTGTTGTTGTTGGCGTTGTGCTCATTTTCTGCGCGCGAATTATGATTAAGTGCAGCGCGCCGCTTGAAAAGTGAAAAGAGAAGACAACACTATATAGGCGACTTACGGTCTATGCACTCGCCGATGCACATCAGCCGCTCTACCTTGGGGAACTGGATTGACCAATCCGGTTGAGTAGGCATACTCTCACGCGGTTAGATGTGCAATGTCTAAGTGAGGCGAAGCAGCTAAGGAGCAACTGAAGCCAGCTCGATGGGATAAGATAGGTCTATATGCAACGGAACTATGATATAGGACTCAGTTATAACCAGTGTTTTTTCTAGAAAAAAAGGTTTGGGAACGCATTTCAAGGGCAGAGGCGGCTCCACAGGGGGGTCCGTGCCCCTATTGAGCGCCTGGCCCCCCCAGTTGAGACCCTATACTTAATACTACATACCTAACAACAAATGGTTGGCCCCCATGATTAGAAGTTGCCACTTCAACGCCCCCCCCCACTTTCCAAATCCTGGAGCCGCCACTGTTCAAGGGCCGTCGAGAGAAATTCCTACGGGCCTCCCCTAAAAAGTTTCGAAAGGTTTTTAATGGCGGCGATGATTTTTTTTGCCTACAAAGTGTCAAAATGTGATGATGACTTTTGCTTGCTCATCAAGTGCTCCAGTGCAACTGATAAGCAAAACACGCACCGTTGCATATATCGAGAACCTGGAAAAAGCAGGCGTGGGAACGCTCTTCCCGTGCTCTCCTGTTGCCAACCGGGCCTTTAGATATCCTTGGTATAGCCTACATTCCCAGGATGGCTGACGCCCGGCCGCTACACAAGATCAGGTCTCTCAATTAAGGCGCGTGGGTGGTAGACTTGGCTGCTGGGCTAAGGTTATACTATTTGATGACTGATTTCTACACTTTTTCTTTCTCTATTGGACTTTATTTCTTATTTTCCTCTTATATCTCTGCAATACTCCATACACGGCTTATATTAGAATTATTAGTCTTTTGATATCCAATTATACTGTAGTTGACAATAAGATTGCAGGGACGCGACATGCTACAAAGCCGCTGTAGTGGTCGCAGTTCGAAAAAGTTTAGGAAACCCTGGCCTATAGCAATTTCTAAGATTAGTCTTATTTCACAATAACGCAAGGAAAGCGTATGTCGACCATTTTGCTCTGAAACTCCACTAACAAATAGGGAATATCCCAGCGAAACGTATAATATCTGCATATTAAGCGATTTTGTCGCACTCATAGGACTTTTAAGACGCGTAACAATGGTATGTTCTTGGCAAAATTTTAAAAAGATAATTTCCAAGACATTACAATATATATATATATATATATATATATATATATATATATATATATATATTTCTCTCATTGTCTTATTTAGCAAATTTATGAATTATTCTGCCCAATAAAATTGTCATATTTTCATTAATTCAAGTCGAATCAGAGCTTTGGTTTTGTCATTTATTCAAAGCTCAGAAGATTCTTTTCAACTAACACTCGCCAGATGGGCAAATGCATTGTTTTGATATTCCCTGCTATGGTTAGGGTCGAGGCATGTCACAAAGCCGCTGAAGTGGTCGTAGTTCGAAAAAGTTAAGGAAACCCTGGCCTATAGCACTTTCTAAGATTAATCTTATTCAGTGATGGGCACTAGTTAACTAAAAAAGTTATAACTATTAGTTTAACTGGAAAAATTTAGTTGAAGCAATAGTTTAACTACTTTTTTCTTAACTAGTTACAGCAATAGTTTAACTGCTTTTTAAAATAGTTACAACTAAAAGTTTAACTACTTTTTTGCCAACTTTTTTATTATACGGTACTGCTTATTTCTTATCAATTGCTTTTTGTACTGAAACATGAAAATGAACTACACTAGTCTTGCTGACATTGTTGTTGACCCTTCTAATAGTGAGTTAATCACATTAGTTGATGCAATAACTGTCTGCATAAGTCTTCAGGGGCAGTTGCACATTGGGGATGACTGAGGATGCATCCCCCACCAGCAGTGGCGTAGCGTGACTTTTGGGGGCCCGGGGGGCATCTTTGTCATGGGGGCCCCAAAGTTCCAAAGTTTCAGGCTGACGAGCAAAAAAAAAAAAAAAGGTCATCAGCCTCCTTTTTACCCTGACGAGCAAAAAAAAAAAAAAAAAAAAAAAAAAAAAGGTCGCCGGCACGTTCACTTCTATGGTTAGGGTTAAACCTAACCTAACCTATGGTTAACCTAACCTAACCCTAGCTTAGACCCCTCTTTGGGGCCCCCGCCAGGGCCCAGGGGTCAACAAAGTGCCCCCCCCCCCCACGTTACGCCACTGCCCACCAGCCCACCACACCAGCCCACCAAAAGTGTGGCCTTGATGAATTTAAGAGAAAATTTGTTGGTATTTATTTCTTGATAGTAATTTAGTCTAACAAGTATACTTACTGACTAACTATAGTTTGGTTTTGCACTATGACTTTGTACAACCAGACTAAAATGCTTTTATACATTGTCAATTCTGAGCATTATATTTCATAAATCAAATCTACAGATTTCTTCTAAACCATTTACATTTTAATTCCTTTGACAATGGGCGGGATTTTCTTAGAAATTCACTGCATCCCCACCAAGAGTTCTTGGAGCCGCCACTGCAAGTCTTCATAGATTATTCTGGCGATTTCTTTGTATTAAATTGAAAGGAGTCGAATAATAAAATATTTACAAAAAAGTTGCAAAATAGTTGGAAATAGTTTAACTACTTTAAAAAAGTTTAGTTTAACTTTTTCTTGAAAATTTTAACTATTAGTTAAAATAATAGTTTAACTACAAATATTTAGTTGAAAAAAAAGTTTAGTTTAACTACTTTTTTTCCAACTAGTGCCCATCACTGATCTTATTTCGCAATAACGCAAGGAAAGCGCATTCCGACCATTTTGCTCTGAAACTCCGCTAACAACAGCGAATCTCGGAGAGGATTCACTGTGTAACCTAGCGGTTAAGCGATTTTGCCATATTCATAGGATTTTTAAGACGCGTAACAAAGGTATGTCCCTAGCAAACTTCAAAAAACGATAATTTTAAAGAATTTCAATATCTATTTCTCTCCTATTGCCTTATTTTTGGCAAAACTAAAATTAAATCAGCGTAATATATTTGCCATATTTTCATTCGAATTGAATCAGAGCGTGTTTTGCATTTTATTCAAACTCAGAAGATGGATTCTTTTCAACTAACGTTCGCCAGATGGCCTAATGCATTTTAAAAATAATTATTGCATGCTATGATTAGGGTCGCGACACGTTACAAAACCGCTGAAGTGGGCAGCGGTTCCAAAATGTTTGGGAAACCCTGACCTATAGGCTAGTCATAGTAGTGGAAAATCTTCAAACACGTGTTTCTTTAGGGTAACCTTGCTGCTAAGTTTTCTTTGTGGTAATATACACGCTGTAAAAGTGGGGTTCAACACAGGAGAAATCCTAATAAACTCCTTAACATCCAGCTATTATTATTATTATTATTATTATTATTATTATTATTATTATTATTATTATTATTATTATTATTATTATTATTATTAAGCTATTACAATTACTTCATAAATATAATGAAACTATAGGCCTGCCATATATTCTGGATGGGATCAGCAGTGGCGGCTCTAGGATTTGGCAAGTGGGGGGCCGTTGGGGTGGCAACTTCTAATCATGGGGGGAAGGCAACCATTTGTTGCTTAATGTATGTAGCATTAAGTATAGGGTCCCAACAGGGGAAGCCACTGGGGAGGCCAGCACTCAATAGGGGGGCACGGCCCTCCTGTCCCCCAGTGGAGCCGCCACTGGGGATCAGTCGTGGAATTTGCTCGAAACCGTCGAGAAATTTTCGATTTTCGGGGAGAGGAGGGAGGAAAGGATGTTTGCAAAAGAATCGATATGTGGGCGTTGATGTGTCAAGAACTCCTTGATGACTTTTCTCCTTGTAGACTGCTTCCACTCCAGAATGGTGACTCCTGGCGTCGGTTCCGGCGTCCTATTCCGGAACCCTGGCTACGCCACTGGCGCGTGTGTGTGAACCAGTGTTTATTCTAGCCACCTTGACATTGGCGGGAGTTTGAAATGTTTGGGGGCAAGATTTGTCTCTCCGCGCTTTTTTTTTTTGGGGGGGAGGGATTTCCATCCCCAAGCCAACATATACAAATTTGGGGGGTGGGAATTTTAAAACTTTGGGGGAATCCCCCCGCCAAACAGGCCTAGAATAAACACTGTGTGAACATATATTGAGAAAAACAGTGCTGTGGAAGAGTGCAGGAGAGGAGTATCATAGTATGCATCGGATAGTGAGTGCTGTAGCGTGCAGGGCGACTTTAATGTATTCTTAGGAGTGAATAACGTGAAGATGGCGAGAGAAAGGGAAAGTCTGAATTAATCGTCGTGAAAAAGACAGCCAGTAGATTAACTCTTTATCGCCGAGGTGGCGTGACAACCCGCCCTTCTGCACCCGACCTCCGTAGGATAATTACTTTGCTTAATATTGATACCTGGCCAGGTTTTAGGTCGAAACTGACCAATTCTCGGTCCACCCGCCGAATATCATACGGACATGTAAAACTGTTTCGGAATGAAATAATTTCTCGAATAAGACGAGAAAAACAATTCAAAAGAAAACCTTCAGAAAAATGTCGAACGCCAGTGGCGGTTCCACCATGTTGATGACTGGGAATGCATCCCCCTCCGTGTTTCCGGGTGATTTTTTTCCTTGTCAATCTATTTTCCGGCGAGTTTTCAGGAAACATTAGTGAAATATACTGCGAATGGCCTTCTTTTTTGCTTGTCGGTCTTTTGTGGCAAGGTTTATTAACATTTAGTGGGCAAAACACTAGCAGTGACCATTTTTCTCTTTCTTTTCTTCTTCACTTTGCATCCCCCACCAGCTTCCTATAAATGTTTTTCATGCCCCACACCAAGAATTCCTGGAACCTCTGCTGACACTAAAAGGACCAGGTCTTTATTAAGGACAGTCGCCAATGGTCTTTTAACCGCGTTAGATCACAGACCATCAGCTGCAGTAAGACCGAACTGGAGCTGTTAAACTCGTCTTAAAGCTCAAGTGACCGTTAATGGATGGCGTGAATGATACCCCCTCCCCGCCCAGCGCCCGATACTGGCTAACGCTGATAAAATGCCCGCACGGGAATTACGCATTTTGATTGAGAATGGGATTTCCAGAGAGGAAAAATGTCCCTGTGGCTGGAAAATTTTTCCAGCGACGCATTCAATCCTCGATAACGTGTTGCGATTTAACGAAAAAGAACACATGTGCACGCCAGATTTTAATCACAAACTGCCGATTACCGACATCGCTGTCAGTAGGTAACGATAGCGACGAAAATAACGATAACAACGGTTATAATAATAATAATAATAATAATAATAATAATAATAATAATAATAATAATAATAATAACGATAACGCTAGCGAAATTTGAAAATTTAAAGAAAAACCAACGTTTCAAATTTGAATGCTTCTAGTCTGCGTCACTGCTTCCTCAATGATGACGAATATGATGACGATGACGACGACGACGATGATGACGACGACGACGAATTAATTATATAATCTGTAGTCTGTACTCTGTAGAGTATGTGCATTGTAACTCAGTTAGCACTCGAAGAGCATATTAATTAAGAGACATTTCAGAGAATCAAATGAAGAAGTATATCCGGCTTATTAATTAACATGTTTTCTCTAATTAATCTATTAGAAATATTTCCTTGGTTCTAAAGTCTAAACTGTTCATGTCAGACAACTCCCAACGGTACCATTTCATTTAAGTGGTCTAGATAGCTGCTAAAAATTAATGCACGACAATCCAACGTTCAATCGATTATTTAATTTTATTTACTAGAATACTGTATTAATTAATTTCTTTAATAAAATGTTGAAGGATTCCGTCGATGCCAGTGTTGGAGTTGTGGAATTTGAGCACCCCTGGCAAATCGTCATTGAGCTTTTCATTAGACTAAAATTCTAATTAAAAACTGAAACCGACAGCTGAAAGTCACTATATTATCAGAAAATCTTTGATCATTTCACGTTAGCTTGGGGTGGGACAGGTTCAACCTCCAACGTTCAAGCGATTCAACTCCAACACTGGCTGATGCAATAATTTCTTTAATAAAATGTTCAGTCCGTTGATCCAACGAGTTTGGAAAACCAGTGGGTTTTTCGGAAAAACTGTAAGAGCTGGGGTCAATAATTTCCGGGAAAATCTTTAATTAAGACTAGTTTATATTTTGCTCGCATAATTACGGTCAAATATTGAAAATGGCTTATGTTTTAAATAGCAAGTTTTGTCCGTTCTCTCTCTCTCTCTCTCTCTCTCTCTCTCTCTCTCTCTCTCTCACACACACACACACACACTTACTTTCCAGTGTTTATTCAAGGCCTGTTTTGGGGAGGATTCCCCAAAAGTTTTAAAAATCCTCCCCACAAAAATTTGTATATGCTGGCTTGGGGATGGAAATTCCCCCCAAAAGCGTGAAGAGACAAATCTTGTCCCCCCAAACATTTCCAACTCCCCCCAATGTCAAGGTGGCTAGAATAAGCACTGCTTACTTTCTCTCTCTCACTCTCTCCTTTGGATTTTTTGATACAGTTTATTTTTGAACATGAACCAAACGTGGCCGTATCGGTTTCTATTTTATGAACGACACACGGAATTTTATAAAAACGTTTGCATAATATTGTGTGCAGGAAAAATATTATCCAACAACACACTGATTAGAAAACATTCGACATCTGAAGACTTAGCTGCCTCGCGGATGTTTTACTCCCACGCAATCCGCCGAGGGATAACACCGCGCGCCCGGATGGAAAGAGGCGCCCCGATTGAGGAGGGGGGTGGTTTCTGAGGTATCTGGACGGACGCTGTCTTTGGTAAGTGGATACTTCGGGGGTGGGAGGGAGGTGGGATCTTGTGCAATGTTCGTTTCGACACGTACGACAATCGAATCGTAGATACGTTACAGATGCTATGTTCACCTTATTATTCCTCAGATCGATACGACGAAACCAGCACGGCGACATACAGAGGGACAGACAAGCAGACAGAGACAGACGGCATAAAATCGGAGAGATATGTGCTCAACAGCGCGACTGGCAGGCAGGGAGGCAAGGAGGCGGGGAGGAAGGGAGGAGGAGGGAGGGTGGAGGCAAGTAAAGGGGAAACAGATAGAATTCTTGTATGAATAGTGGTGGATGAGACGTGAATCTGTAACCATCGACGAAAGGGCCATTTTCCTCATGTACGTCTTCCCATGTACATCGGTTGACAGCGATGATAATTATTCGAGCGACATCTAGTGATCGACGTCTCAGCAACATACGGATGACGTCACGACGATACACCGCCATACAGACAGACACACACACAGACACACAGACAGACAGACACAGACAGACACACAGGCACAGAGATACAGACAGACAGACAGACACACAGAAAGACTTACAGACAAAAGGCATACAGGCAGACAGGTAGGCAGACACTCAGACAGACAGACAGACAGACATACAGGGAGACAGAGACAGACGAGACACACCGAGAAGATAGTCAGACACACAGACAAGAAAAGACAGTCAGATGGACAAAACATGACAGACATGCAGACAGAAAGACACACACACACAGACAGACAGGATAGACATGCAGACGAACACACAGACAGACAGACAGACAGACACACATGCCGACATGCAGTACAAGCAATCAGTTCCATCTCTCGTCATTTTCCCTCCTCGGAGCAGACGAGAGATGACGTTGTCGACGTCGATTCTGCAGAGAAGAGGCAGACGGCGGCGGCTCTGTCAGTCGCGCCGGACAAAAGAGGCGCTGGAGAAGGAGATGGTAAAAGCAAATGGAAGATAGAAGGACGAATGTACCACTGACAAAATGGTTTACATGGCGCTTATATATAAATGTAAATATATATATATAATATATCATATATATATATATATATATATATATATATGAGTATAATGTATATATACAATGTATATATACTGTACATTATACACACAGTCACACACATACTGTATATATTATACATGTGTGTGTGTGGCGCTTATGCATAAATATAAATAAAAAAATAAAAATTTATATATATATGATATATACTTATATATGTGTATATATATGATGCATATATATATATATATATATATATATATATATATATATATATATATATATATTTGTGTGCGTATGAAGGGAAATGGTAATGCATCTCTCTGTCCGTCTGTTTGTCCCTCTGTCTGTCTGTCTCTCTATAGCTGCGTATTGTCTAGAAGTGGGGAAAAACAGACGTCTAGACCTTTATTAGATTCATTTCGGGATATTTTTCCACATTGATGATGTCTGCTCTCTCTATCGTCGCGAGAATTTCAGTTTTCGCGGTGACTTCTTTCGAGGGAAGAAATCTCTCGATCGATCGATCGAACGGACGCTGCCACGGTATAGCCTATCAGTCGCCGGCGAAACGAATGTACACTGTACAGTCGCTCCCTTATGCGACGAGTTCAATTAATTTGCCATAATAATTCCATCGACATTCTTCGGCGACGGTCGTCGTATAGAATGGTTTAGAATTGCGATGGAATTAGGAGGCGCTAAGCCGATTCAACAATCCCACGAGAGAGAATCCAATCTTCCCCCCACCACCACCCCCCAGCCCCCCCCCCCCATCCCCCCAGAGGCCAGAACCTCGTTTTCGTTGGCATCCAATTGCTCTTCCAATCTTGTTTTTTTCTTTAAAAAATCGTCGCCGATGTTTGTTGTTTGCTAGACGATAATTTTTTCTCGTCTTCTTATTTCCCATTAATTTTTTCTTGTCGATTTTTGGGAGTCGAGTTTCGTTCCAACTGTATGCCCCTCCCCCCCCATCCCCCATGAAGAATAGGCCTATTCCATTTCGCCTATTGTCGTGGTCATAAAGGGCAGTCGGATTCTTTCTATTTTAGAAATCCAACCCGAATAAAGGAGAAACAGATGGGGACGGGGTGGTGGGGGTGGTGGAGGAGGGGGCGTCGGGGAGGGTGGACTCACCCTGGACGGACGGCTCTGATAGTCGTTAATAATTATCTGGCAAAACCGTTCGGCCATTATTACGAAGTCGGTCCCGGATGAAAGGACTTTCCGTTCTGACCTAGATACGCCATTGTCTGTGTACGTATTCAAGCGCTCGAATGCAGAGACGTCGAAAACTCCCACAAGGCACTGCGGCGCCTCTGTAGTGAAAGCGTCTCGAAAAAAGACAATATTCGTCTCTGGACCGGTCAACATTGGGACAGACAGACAGACAGACAGACAGACAGACAGACAGACAGACAGACAGACAGACAGACAGACAGACAGACAGACAGACAGACAGACAGACAGACAGACAGACAGACAGACAGACAGACAGACAGACAGACAGACAGACAGACAGACAGACAGACAGACAGACAGACAGACAAACAGACAGACAGACAGACAAGCAGACAGACAGACAGAAGACAAGCAGACAGACAGACAAACAGACAGACAGACAGACCAACAGACAGACAGACAAGCAGACAGACTGAATTTTCATCCTATGTACGGCATGTGACGAGTGTACCTCAGCGCCATAATTGTTTCATCTTGCCGACTGCTTTCACCTGAATAACAAGCACTTGTTATAACAAGCTTTGAAGAGGCGTCTCTTGGACTTGACGAGTCCAGCTTTGGCAGTGGAGTCTGTATCTAATGAAGCTGTTTCCTCTGCTGTTCAACGCTAGGAAACTGTGGCCTAGAAATTAGCCTTTCCTAATTACCGAGAAAGCGGACTTAATTTTGTTTGTCTGTATCATAAAAATATCTATTAGTGCACCTATAATCTCTCTCTCTCTCTCTCTCTCTCTCTCTCTCTCTCTCTCTCTCTCTCTCTCTCTCTCTCTCTGTCTCTCTCTGTCCCTCTCTGTCTCTGTCTGTCTCTGTCTGTCTCTGTCTGTGTCTGTCTCTCTCTGTCTCTCTCTGTCTGTCTGTTTTTCTCTGTCTGTCTCTTTTTCTCTGTCTGTCTGTCTGTCTGTCTGTCTGTCTGTCTGTCTGTCTGTCTGTCTGTCTGTCTCTCTCTCTCTCTCTCTCTCTCTCTCTCTCTCTCTCTCACACACACACACACATTCTCAAATGTGTAGCCTCCACCAGTAATCTGAGGGGAAATAGTTAAATGTTTTATTCTAGCATGCCGTAACAAAGTGAAGGGAGAATAAATTTTATGTTATTATATTATATTATTTGACGAACTTTTTTGAAATTCTGTTAATTTGGAACAATAGACAGTGGTTTTGAAAAGTCTCGAGTTGATTTTAAATGTTCTATTTTTTATAGAAATGATAATTATTTATAGAATTCATCTGCTTTGCTGGAATTCCGTGCTCTTCAGCCTTAACTCACACTGTCTAGTACCGTCGCCCTTATCTTTCAGAATAAAATTAATTATTGATTTTCAATCGCCTCAACCCTTAATCTTTAACTAAAAACATGTGGGAAAAAGTTTGAGCGTTTTAACGTAACTTTCAGGAGTAGCTCAATTACAGTACCTAAACTATGGAAAATTATATGAATATCACAAAAAACACAGCATTTTATTAATTATTACATCAAGTAAATAAATCACCACCTTCACTTTCTACCTGCGTAGCGACATTAGTTAGATAAGAAACATTTCCACTTTGCTCTATCTTGAAGCACGGGTCACACTGATTCCAATTATGCGAAATACGCCGGCGCTACATAAATTGCTCGTCGATCGCCCGATAAACTTCGACCAAAAATCGATGCCTTCTCGCCGAAGAACGATTAACTTTCCACCCCCACCCTACCCCCGCCCGTCGCTACGCCTCTGTTCGTCGCTTCATTGATTTCGCGCGGCGTTTGACTTCTTATATTCTGTGATTCGATCATCACCTTCAAGACCCGGATCTTTGAAGAATTTCTCCGCAAGATTTGCGGTATTTTGGACGGCGACGGAAGAGAGCGTGTTCGCCGAAGCGGTCTGTGTCGACGTCTTGCAGAAGATAGTGACGGAGATCTTGTGCACGTCCAATTAGGAGAGACTCCACCGCTCCGCCTTTGAACGGACACGCGGAATCACGCACCGGACCCTGGGCAGCGTGCGTGGTGCTGCTATACCCGCCGTGGATATCTCCTTCTTCTGCCCAATGCGTTTTGCCTTAGAATCTTCGATCTTATCCGCGATTTCGCTGCTGTCGCTGTTGCTGTTGTTGTTGTTGTCGTTGTTGTTGTTGTTGTTGTGTAGGAGCATAACGTGTTATAGTTTTCGAGTTGATCTCTTCTGCTGGTATTGGGCATAGCGTGAATTCTCTCGACCAAACAGAAATCCTATTAGCGAGCCGGGCTCTGCTTCGGACTCTCCCTCCCTCTGGAGCGGCGGCGGCGGCGGCGGCGGCGCAGGGTGGACTGTCCCTGGCACGGACCGGTCCTTCGAAGAGACCGACATCTCTTCTCTAACAAGATCACGAAAAGCGCTCGGGAACAGGAACGGAACGGAAGACAGCCGGACGGAGAGAGGGATGGAAGGAGCGAGGGAGGGACGGATGGAGGAAAGGAGGATGGAATGAATGGAGAGAGAGGGAGGGAGTAAGGGAGAGGGAGGGAGGACCAGCAGCAGCAGCAGCAGCAGCAGCAGCAGCAGCAAGCACGGGACTAAGCGTGTACTCTTCCGTGGACACAACTTTCGTTCGGTCGGGAATTAAGTCGTCGAAAGCGAATTGTCCGCGTCGAACCAGACTGCCACTATATGTCCCGGGACCAGCGAAGCCAGCAGGGGCGGGCGGCGAAACGTTCTATCGGCAAAGCGGGGGGGCGGTCGCTTGCGAAACGTCATTCGGTTCCCGTCGTTTAAATTGACGTCATGATCGTCATCGTCGACTGTCCTTCCTGTCTGCGTTCTTCATTATTATTATTATTCTTCGTCTCTCTTTTCTCTTGTAACTTATCTTTACCATCGTCGCCATCGTCGACGTCGTCGTCGTCGTCGTCGTCATCGCGTAACCTTGTTTTGTTGTCAGGAGTGCCAGTCGTTAGGCTGGTAGATGGGCGGATGAGAGAGCCGAGGTGGTCTATGGAAGTTTGGTACGAACCGGGGAACAGAATGATAACGACGACGACGGTGTTTACGTATACGCTCGTAACGGGCGCACCGAACGACTCTGAATGGGTTGGCGCGATATAACTTACAGTATGAGGTCACCGATCCTATATTCGTTTGTGGCGAAAATAAGGTCATTGATAAAACGATTAGACGACGCCTAATTCTGGCTCGTTTTTACTGCAGACGCCAAGAGCGCTGTGGTGTCTTACAGCCTAAAGAGCAATACAACACATCGCATAAGTAAGTAAAACATGAAATTTCTATAGCGCTGCCCGAAAGCTTGACGCAATGCACCAGCTTATTCACGAGCGCTCAATCTGCATGGTAAATCCATAATCCGTAATCCGTAATCCGTGGTGGTCAAGGTTGTAGATCCAGGTACGCAGTCGCAGTCGCAAAGTATTTTATAATTGTTGAACTCTAAGTTTGATAATAATAATAATAATAATAATAATAATAATAATAATAATAATAATAACTCCCAAAATCTGCGCACAGTACACTACAGGTTAGCTTATAGCACAGTGTTTTATACAGGCCTGTTAGGAGGGGAGATTTGTCCCCAAAACCTCAAAATTCCCCCAAATAGCGGCACTAAATTTTTTTGCATTGAACTGTGCCTCTTCCCCTCCAGCCAAGTCAATCTCCCCCCAAAGGCCTGGAATCTGGATAAAACACTGATCTAGCAACAAGGAGTACATGAATCATTTTAAGGCAATATTTAGGCCTAGTACTAGTTGGAGACTAGAGATTCCAAGGGGAATACAATTTCCGTAAGCCGGCATCCTACCTGCTATCCTAATTAAGACCCCTGTGTTTAATCATTGTATACCTTTAGTGAAGAGATAATATTTTTCAAAAGCAAACAATACGCCGTGATTCGTTTATTGTAAACTCCTTGACGCAACTTCTGAACGCCAAGTAACATTTCGTGCTTGTGACTTCGAATGAATCTACAGCTAATATTTACTCGTTTTGTGTGTGTGTGAAGCATTTTTCCAATGTGCGGATATATTAATTCAGTGTTTATTCTAAGTCTTCTCTGGGTGGGGAATTCCCCCAAGTTTTAAAATTCTCCCAATTTTGCATATGTTGCATGAGGGATGGAAATTCCCCCCCAAAGTGTGACGACAGGGGCTTTTATTTTTTGGAGAGGGGAAAAATGTAAGGATGGCAATTTTTGCTTACCAGGGCATTTGAGAAAGGTAAAAAATATTAGGGAGGCTGGAAGGATGACCTTTTTTGCTTGTCACCACAATTTAAAAGGAATATAACAGTTTTTGCTTGTCGAGGTTTTTGGAGACTCAGACTTTGTCCCCCCAAAAAAAAACACATTTCGAAATCCTCCCAATGTCAAGGTGGCTAGAATAAACACTAAATTAATTAGTCAGCTTTTTATTCAAAATCCCTCGGTGTGGTCGTAGAGAGAGAGAGAGAGAGAGACAGACAGACAGACAGACAGACGGTGAAGGGGATGACATGTTAGTCTGCATTTAGAGCACACAGAGAAATCGACGGTTTAATTAACAGACTGAGTAAGAAATTCTAGAATTCTGGGAAGCAGTGGCAGAGAAGAAACTCTCTTGCGAATAATATGTAAGTGAATCTTAGTTTAATGAGAGGAGTGCTTTGGGCGATTTTGGCATCGATTTCGTTTTTACTGAGTTTGACCAGAAGAATATGTTTCATGCACTAATAGACATGCATGGGAATTAATAGACCATTATTGGTGGATCGTTGTGCAACGGTTAACCAGTGCCCAGTTGTAAAGAACGGGTTCAATAATAATGATAATATGACGATGATAATGATAATGATGATGTTGATGTTGATGTTAATGATGATGATGTTGTTGTTGTTGTTGTTGTCGATGCAACGATTCTGTTATTTGATTAAGTTCCAAAGATTTGGACCCGTGAAGTTTCAATCCCTAACTACTACGATCATGATTTCCCAACTAATAGTCTATTTTCACCCGATTCTAAATGCATTATTATAATGGCGCTAAAGAAGCTGTTTGATTGATTGAGTGATTTTTATTGAGTGTGTGAGTGAGTGAGCGACTGAGTGAGTGAGTAAATGAGTGATGCATCTCTTTCAATTGCTTTTAAGGTCAGCTCGTCTAAGCCAACTCTCGACTTCGAGAATCGGAGATATATTTGAGTAATCCAGTTTTGTAAACCAGAAGACGGATAGCACTATAAACCGAGAACACGCAGAGGTTGGCTATATAAGGCATCGCTGACATCAACGAAGATGATGTCAACATATCGGACACATCATTAAAAGTATTTTTAGACCGAAAATCTACCATAAACTCAGTTCTTATCTACGCCATCAGTCGATGCACGCGACAACATCAGACCCGGCTTCAACAGTTTTCCTTGCGCCAACAACGTCACTCCGGGCCCAAATCTGTTAGTTTCTTCGCAATGCCAGTCGGAGTTAGACACGGCCGAAAATTTCAGTCAATATCTTCTGTCATTCGAATCGATGTTGCAAAATAAATAGGCCTAAATCCGTGTAAATAGGCCTAATAGTTTCAGACCTCCTACTAGATGTATGCTCAGCCATCGACTGCAGCAGCTACGGTAGACCCAGTCCCAGGGATATTTTTGCATCCCCCTAAGACCGCCCAACACCCCGCCCCCCACAATTTGAGTCCGACACCCTCAACACTCCCTCAATCTCAGTTATGGGATGACTTTTTTTTGCTTGTCAGACTTTATTTTGGCCAACACCCCGAGAATTTACGGACACCCCCAAATTTATAATCCTAGAAATAACCCTGCACAGCAGTGGGGGGGGGGGCGCAGTCGGAAGTCGAGCATTTTGCTGCTTAAAGTGAGTCCGAGCTGAGCGAGACCCTTTAGACTTTGGTGCCTCTGGACCATGTTGTCGTTACGCCAACGGTATTAGAAGGCCGCTCCCCCCCACCACCACCCAGGAAATTCGTTGTAGTTGTACCGTTTATAGTAAAAGCTGCAGTAACAATCTGATGAAGGTTGTTCGTCTTACTGACAAGGTGTTGCTTTCTGGCTCGGAATTTTCGTTCATGATAATAGACGTAATTGGGTCTAACTGCTTTTTTTCCCACAAGTGGGGTCCCACCGACAGGGTGGCCGGGTGAGGGGCGGGGGTTATCTTCGCCAATATCTCCGCTGATAAACGGACAAACAACCCAACCACTTAAAAATGTCGTACTCCTTTGAAGATTCTGTTAGATCATACTAGAGAAACCATCTCAAAACAATCGGGAAGGAATTAAACCCAAGCATACAAGATCTAGATTTTAGTGTACCGATGGGCGAGGGGAGAGCGGGGGTTTTCGCGAAAAAACCCAGCACCCCAGATCTGACTTTAATTGGTTGGAGAAATAAACTCACAATCATCAAAAGAATTTTTGGATGAGCACCAAGTGGGCAGCACACTTTAAGTTACATTGAAAAGAAATTCTCTCTCTCTCTCTCTCTCTCTCTCAGTTGTTCAAATTCTTGCTTAGTAACAAGGCATTTAATTGGCATGATTAGCAGAAGACAACTGAAAACCCAAAACATTGCATTCGGTGTCCTCTATTAGCAAACGCTTCATTTGCGTATACAAGTCCAATTTGTTTCTTTCGTTGGACAGAAGTGACCGTTTAGTCCTTACGTCGCGATGCGTTGGTGGGCGAGCGTTGATTTCGTTTGTACGTCGCGATGTAAACGTCGCGATGCGTTTTGACTATTGGTAGACCGTTTAGTCCTTACGTCGCGATGCGTTGGTAACTATTGGTAGACCGTTTAGTCCTTACGTCGCGATGCGTTGGTGGGCGAGCGTTGACGGATATATGCGTTGGAGGACCATTTTACATTGAGTTACAAGTTAAATAGTCACAGCGTCAGAGGGCTGGGCGTGCGACGACGTTGCTATTGGTAACAATTGTTAAGCTTGAGGATCTTAACGTACATTTAACGTACACAAAAAAACTGCGTCTGAACGATTTTGCACCTAATTATTACGTGGCAAACTTCATTGAAATGTTGTTCAGCATGAATTCAATGATTGGGTATTAGGTATAGGTATTGGATTAGTATTATCCTGCACTGCGAGCGAAGCGACCTTTCCAACGCGTCTAGTTTTTAATTAAATAACTGGTTCAGTACCAAAATTTTTAAATATATTTACTTATAAATTTTAATTTTTTAATTCTTTGGCAGAGGTTTGAAACTTAAATAAAGGGCCTTTTAAAGTTTCGTTGCGTTGTTTGCGCCAAGCCTCCAAAAAGTTAATCCGGCAATGCGTCCACCGCAAAAATTCTGAATTTTTGAACCCTAACTTTGATCGCCCTTTAAGTGCCGGAAAATCTATTTGTATAATCCATAAAACTGTGGTCAGTTTCTTCAGAAATGAACAACGTTCAAAGTCCTCGAACTATTTAAAATTTTGCAATTTCTGTGGGAGAAGGGATTATTTGCTTTTGAACCTTGCAGGTGTATTAATGTGGTCGATAGTTTTGGTCTGACCTCTCTCTCTCTATCAGCTCGTTCTAGAATATTTACTGAATTCCCTCCCCCTGCCAACCCCATCGGCGGAAAATTAGACAGTACAGATGGACAAACGTGCAGACGCGATTTTTAAAATTTATTATATCTTGAAAAGATTGTGTGTGTGTGTGTGTGTTTGTGTCCAGGCCTGTTAGGGGGAGATCCCCAAAACCCCTAAAATCACCCCTAAATTTCATCAGTGACACAAATATTTTTTCATTAAACTGTGTCTCTTCCCCTCCGGCCTAGTCAATTCCTCCCCCCACAAAGGCCCGGGGTCTGTGTCTGCGTGTGTTTCGACCGGCGCGCTTGAACCCTTCGTTCCAGGTGATTCCAGGCGATCGCAGGTCAAAGACCGCAGCGCCAGGTCATGATGTGCTCCGGCATTTTACTCCAAATCCGTCAGAGCGGGATGGGGGAAAGGGAGACGGGAGATGTCCGGATCGTCATGGATCGACGAAACGCGGTGCCATTTGTCACGGGCAGGGAGGGCATATACCGTCGCCAGCTGCGAAGATCGTTTTGTGTGCTAATCAAACGACAGCAATAAATTTTCCCAAATGCAATCGGGACGCGGACCAATCCAACGCCGCGACCCTCCTCGGTCAATTGACGTCGAACTGGCCAAAATATGCGGACACTGATTCATGCACTGCAATATGATTTAGCGGAGATTTTACTGTAGAACATGCGTTAGTTCACAATATCTCAGATCAAGCTTATAATTATATTAGTCCAGTGTTGTTAAATTCGATCGATTGTCTTAGATTTACTTACTACAGTATACTACTTCCATTTATTCTGTGTTTGTGTTAAAGACAGCCGAATGTTGACTCTAATTTACCACCATTTTTTACTAAGACAATGGTTACCATAGAAATTACCGTAAAACTTCCAATACGAGCCCGGTTTCTATTAGGCCTAAAACAAATGAATCCATGCCCCGACTTCTATTAGAACTTTTACGGTAATGTGATCACGCTAAATAAAATGGTGGAAAACGGTTAAATTCTATATGGTACAACTGCCAACTGGTTTCACTTTTAGTTCACACAGACACCTTCTAATCTAGTGTAGGCCCTATATTAAAACAATTTGCGATCGTACTACAGTGGCGCTATAGAAGTTTTTCTTTAAAAAAGAGCTTCGTTATTTTCGCCCACAAATGCACGTAGACCTACTTTTTAAAGTTTAGTGACTGCGATCAAGTTAAATAGCGTCTAATTCGATTGTTTGCGACTGAGTAAAACAGTCGCTCGCTCACGAACATCTGATTCTTTGTCTTTAGACCGAACATCTGATTGCAAGCCCCTCTCTGTCTCTGTCTCTCTCTCTCTCTCTGTCTCTCTCTGTCTCTCTGTCTGTCTGTCTGTCTCTCTCTCTCTTTACCTGTAAACCAAAACGTGATTTAATTTCTCTGATTACGTCTTACCTGTATCTCTAGAAGCCCTATCGAATAGGTACAGCGCGGAGCGGAAAGATGAGACCGGAAATGGCGATTGAATTTGCCGTTATGTGCAGGTGACAGCAAACGCCGAACATTTGAAACACAAGGCAAGTCGAGGCTTGCGTATTTCGTCCCCGTTGTTTCTGTGGAAACTTTAAATGTAAGCCCACAGTAAAATGCTGTACCCCCTGATGTTTGTGAAAAGAAATTGTATGACGTTCAAGTGATTTCCTCATTTCCAGGCGTTTTTGTCCGATGTCAGTTTTCTTCTTTCTGCAATTGTCGTTTGCTTTTCTTTCAGATCTTCTTTTATGTTGTCTACCCATTTTTCTGGGCCTTGCCTCTTCCTTTTCTTTACCTTCCTTGTATGTGTAGAGTGCATTTTTGGGAAGTCTCGAGTCTTCCATCCTGTTTACATGTCCAAACCATGTAGGGCCTAAGCCTCCTTTTCTGAGTTTGTCCATGATGGTATTCTTTAGCCCAATCTGCTGCCGTATAGGCCTATATTCATTTCTAAGTTTTTGAAGTCCCTTAGTCAAAAAATTCTTCTTAGGCAGCTCATTTCTGTAACGAGTAGTACCAATTCATCTTCTCTTTTTGTAACCAAGGTGGTCCATCTAGTATTTGCAGAATGATAATGGTGTTTTAGATTTGGATTTTGGCGTTTAATTATTTTAATTTATTTAGAAATTATTTAAGAATAGAAAACAACCATTGATCGATAGAAAAGCTGGTCGTGATACCAAGTTAAGCCAGGCTAAATTTTGGGGTGAAACAAAAAAGAAGAGAATTTTTGTAAGACACCCGTTTTAGTTGAACGACCTGGCAAATAAAATGTTTGCCAGCGTTTTAGCTCATAACGCATCATACCTCCAGAATATACAGTTCGCCACTCAAACGACGACTTCAGAAATCACGTGACTTAAGTCAAATGACCCCTGACACTTGACCCTTGACCTTGACCCGACGCCATGCGTAGGCTTACAACGAGTCTTTGTCTTATAGAATTCCCTCCAGAAGACCCGAGGAAAGAAAACAGCGCGACTTTTGACAGCAGAAAGAGACTAAATACTTTTCTCTTTACGGAAAATTATTGAATTACTGGCAGTAAACTTTTTAGTAAATATTAATGTACAAAATTAATGAACCTTAGTGTGCTACGTGCTGCAAGCTTAGGCTATATAGGCTATCGATATATATTATTAGAGGTACCATTTCTATTACAGCGTCGTTTTACGACGTTTTTCTGCGTTTTCCAAATCTAAAAATTTGCCGAGAAGCAAACAGGTTGAAGATGATTTATTAAGCGCAAGCATTCGGCATATGTTAGCACTGTACATTGTCCTATTTTGCGTTATGCATTATGTACAAAGTGGTAGGCAGTAATTATTTAAGGCGTAGACTTTTTCGGTGAGCAGAAAACGACGAATAGTCTTCATTAGCAGTGGCGTAGCCAGGGTTTCAGAATAGTGGCCCGGCCACTAGTGTCCCTTGTGGTCAGTGGTGGGCAGAGAGTGGCGAGCGCCCGGGCCCAAAAATGTTTTGCCCCCCCATTTATTTCTGATGGTTGGATGGTTGACGAGCAAAAAAAGGTCTCCAAGACAATTTTGGCGCCCTAGACTGGTCGGCGCCCGGGGCCACCGCCCCACCGCCACCCGTTCTCTGCACGCTGTCGCTCGTGGTAACGCTGCTTATCCCCCTTTCCTTCGAATACCACACAGAATATATATTCTGACACCCGTTTAATTATGCAAAGATATATCAACTGATGTTCCAAATTCATCTGTCAAAACTCAGATCCATACCAGCAGAGAAATCAGAAGTGTGCGTGTGTGCGTGTGTGTGTGTGATTTATATACAGCATCGCGCAGATGGGGGCGGTGACCCCGGGCGCCTACCAGACGGGGGCGCCAAAATTGACTCGGCGACCTTTTTTTGCGCGTCAGACATTTTTATCGACTTGGCCCCGGGCGCCCCCCCCCTCCCCATTCTGCACGCCGCTGTTCATATATTTCAATACGGGATATCATCATGAATGCAATTCTAAAATAAAATGCTTACTACAGTATAATCGCATTTTCAGAATAAAAATCATAGAAGTAAATCGACGTTTTTTCGGACGTGCACTTAATTCAGTCCGCAGTGCGTCGATGATCGTATATCAATAGATGACAGAGCCCAGTATAGTGACATATATCGTTTGAGCGGAAGACGCAAAAAGTGCGTGCCGTCGAGTGACTGACAGGAATTCGCCGAGAGCGCTTGAATGACAATTCGCCTGGGTGTCGAATCAGTCGAGTGGCACTTAATTCGAATGACGGACGGACAATAGTAGGAGTGACAATTGTTTACCGACGACAGGAATCCGCAGATTAGTGAAAGTGCCGAAGCAATCATCGCTCGTGCGTTGAATTGATGACGACGGTGACAGCGACTAGAAATTATTCTGCACCTTCATGCATCGCATTATCACGTCGTCACTGTCAAAACTCCAATGCCTTAATTATCGCGAACGGACCCCTTTTTGTTTAACCACTATCTAGCGATTCGGAAAATATTTTATCTGTAAATAGTAAAAAGAAGACTGTGCATCTCTCTCTCTCTCTCTCTCTCTCTCTCTCTCTCTCTCTCTCTCTCTCTCTCTCTCTCTCTCTCTCTCTCTCTCTCTCTTTCTTTATATATATATAGGCCTATTATCTTTATTTAGCACTTACTGCAGCAAAACACAAATGACTTATGATTCTTCCTTGGTGAATGACTTAATGCAAAACGTGACTTATGATTCTTCACTTGGGGAATGTTAGTCACGCTACGCACTGCCTATTATCTTTATTTGCGTTTGCAGCAAAAACCTTATGATAATAATGTGCGTTAATATATAATAATAATAATAATAATAATAATTATATTATTATTATTATTATTATTATTATTATTATTATTATTATTATAATGGATGATGATGATGATGATGATGATGATGATGATGATGATGATGATGATGATGATGATGATTATGATGATTATGATGATGATGATGACAAGCATGAGCGCAAACAGAAAGCAACACAATGCAAACAGAGCTATTAACTACCAATACGTAAAGACAGAAAATTTGCCTATCGTATATACGCTGTATTGTTTTTTCCAATTTTCGAGCCCCTTTACGATATCTAATAAATTCTGACAGTCAGTTGGAAGATCATAAATTCCGTCCAACGAGCTTCATCTATTATAGAAGGAAGATGGTCTTTGCCAGACAATAACCACCGCGGACATAATCGTCCCTTTTAAACTGACGCCCAAAAGACGACATCGTCTCTCCTTCGAGCCGTCCATCAGTTGAACTGATCCCGCTGGTTATTATTAATCACCGATTGCAGGAAGTTTCAGTGTAACAGAATATTTGCATGGCGCTTCTTCTGAAGAATCACTCATAGGTGCTACCGCTGTAATTGCTGCATAGAAAGATGAGTTCTAGGTCGTTTAAAAAAGAAGAGGCCGTAGAAAAGATGGTCTGGTTTTAGTTTTAAGTCCGTTATTTCCATCATCTCCTCTCCATCTATCCTGCACCCGTCCAACAACAACAGCAACAACAACAACAACAACAACAAAAACAGCAACCTTCAGCCAAATTTCCTTCTTACCTTTCGGGAAAATATCGACCAGGCAGCCTCGCCTCCTCTCCCTGCCTGTCGCGGTCGCTCCAGGAACCGAGCTGACGGCGAGTTATTATCGCGATCTAATTTAGACGGACCGAGTTCCTACTTCCTAGCCAAGCGACCGCGTCACCGAACCGACCGACGCTAATCGCCGAATGGGCGTTCAGACGGGCAGTCGGGGGCTCGCACGTAACCGGCGACCCCGAACGATCGAGGAGTCGAGGAGTGACTGTCTGTCTGTCTGTCTGTATGTCTGTCTGTCCGCCTCTGCTCCGTCGTCAGCGAAAGCGGCGGGGCGCTCAGAGGGGAAGGCGACGCTCGCGTGATTTTCGGCGGAGGAAATCTCTCGTCCCACCGCCGCCCGCCGCTGTAGCCGAAGCCAGCCCCGCCGGACGATGCATTCTTCGACGGGGCGCTGTGGTGGGTGGGTGGGTGGGTGGTTGTTTGTCGGGCAGAAGTCCTTTTCTGTACTGCGAACTGCGGGATGACTGCGCTGGAATTTTGGAAAACGGATAATTCTGTCGGTCGCACGCGTTAATAATAATAATAATAATAATAATAATAATAATAATAATAATAATAATAATAATAATAATAACGTGATTTCAAACGGTTTAGGAGTCTAAGTTATAGCAGCTAGGAGGGGAAGGGGGGGGTAGGGCCATTTGCAACGCGAACTTTCTATGAGTTTGGCCATCCATCTGCTGATGCCTTAGGCATTATGACAGTGGTGCTATATTCTAGAGCGTTCGAAATGCCACGAAAAATGGTCATCTATTTCAATCGACATTACAAAGTATTTCAGAAATCTATTCTCTGTCAATTGTCAACAAAGTCGATCAAGAGATAAGAGGGGTCTTAAGATAGCTGGCTTCTTATATCATAGGTTTTACAGACTACAAGAATATTATAAAATTTTTCGTGGCATTTCGAAAGCTCTAGAATAAAACTGAGGCGGAATATATTGATTGTTCTAGTATGGTTTTGATATTTGCCCTACCCCCCTTCCCCTCCGAGCTGCTATAACTTAGACTCCTAAACCGTTTGAAATCACGTTATTATTATTATTATTATTATTATTATTATTATTATTATTATTATTATTATATTATTATTATTATTATTATTATTACTTTTTGACATTGACCTGCAGAATCACTATTGCTGCAGTACTATTCTTATAGATATGCAAAAATTCAAAGGAGTGATAAAACGATTAATATCCACAGTTTCTTATGTCTCCTTCATCGCATCAAACCGTACTAGAATAGTCAATATATTGATTATATTCTGCCTCAATGTTATTCTAGAGCGTTCGAAATGCCACGAAAAATGGTGAACCGTTTGAATCGACAGTCGACACTATACGAAGTTTTCTAGAAATCTATTCTCTGTCAAATGTCTACAAAGTCGATCGAGAGATAAGAGAGGTCTTAAGGTAGCTGGTTTCTTGTTTCACAGGTTTTATACACCACAAAAATATTATAAAATTGATACCCTGTTTGACATTGGACTGTGTAAGGACTATTCCTACAGTAGGCTATAGATATGCAAAAATTCAGAAGAGTGTTGAAACGAATTTTATCCACATTTTCTTGTGTCCCCATCTTCATTGCATCAAACCATACTAGAACAATCAATATATTCCGCCTCAGTTTTATTCTAGAGCTTTCGAAATGCCACGAAAAATGGTGCGCTGTTTGGTTCGACATTATACAGGCCCGTACGAAGTGGGGGTGCAGAGGGTGCAGCTGCACCCCTGGACAAAAGTAGGGTGGTGCAGCGCACCTCCTGGAAGAAGAAGCTGGGGTGCAGGTCTGCACCCCTTGGAAATTTAGACTAAAAAATATATAAGAAATGACCTTTTTTGCTTGTCGACTCAAACATATATAGGAAATAACTTTTTCGTTGCTTACATATCATACACGTACTTACTGATTGACAAAGATTCACGCTTTGTTGCGAACTTGTAACGGTTCCATACAATTACGAACTTCTGGTCTAGACTATGACCAAAAGGTCTTTTATTTAATGATTTGCGCAAAGCACGCTGTTCCAAATATCGATATAATTAAAAAAGCAGAAAATCAGCAATAGCAAATGTCTTAAAATAGAGATTTGAAATCATTTACGTAGACGTGGAAGAAAAAGTGGGGAGCTGAGCCCTGTACCTTCCCCTTTCCCTATTGTAACCTCTAAAAAATGGAGGACTTGCGCCTACAGGAGAGACCTAATAGAAGTTTACGCCTATGTTTTAAATGAAAACGAACAGCGACTTCATTTAAGAGTTCATGGTTGCCCTTGATTGTGAACAGTTTCAAGATCTAGCAAACCGAATGAATATAGGAGGAACATGTCTGACATTCAGCGCAAACTGTGAACCGCAATTTAGCTTAATGATAACGATGAAGAACAAGAGAAAGAATCGAAAAGAGCAAGGTTCCAAAAAATTTTGGAACTTCGGCCGACTTGTGCGGTTTTGTGACGTGCCGCGGCCCTCATAATACCATGCAATGTAAAAATGCATTGCGCCATCTGGCGAACGTTGGTTGAAAGGAATCTGCTGAGTTTTGAATAAATGGCAAAACAAAAGCTCTGATTCAAATCGAATGATAAATGTGGCAAAATATATATATCGCAAAGAATTATTGATATTTGCCAAATAAGACTAAAGGAGTCAAATGTATATTAGATTTTTGGAGAATTACCGTTTTTAAAATTTTGTCAGGAACATACCTTTGTTACGCGTCTTAAAAATCCTATGAGTTTGGCAAACTCCCTTTAAACCGCAGAAGTTCATTTATGCCTCAGAGATTCCCAATTGTCAGTGGAGTTTCAGAGCAAAACGACCGGAATACGCTTTCCTTGCGTTATTGCGAAATAATATTAATTTGAAAAAGTACTAGATGCCAGGATTTCCCTAACTTTTCGGACCTGTGCTACTCACTTCAGAGGCTTTAGAACATGCCGTGACTCTGCAAATTTATTGTCAACTAAAATTGCATGAAAATTCCATAAAACACTAACCACTTTAACATGACCTGTGTGTGGAGGATTGCATGCATATAATTCTCTTAAGACCTACAGTAAGCCTACTTACAAGAGGAAGGTATAGGGTTTGCTCTACCCTGATGGGAAAATTGTGACCGACAAGAGTGTTCTGAGATGTATTAACTTCTTAGCAAATGAGTAATGCTGATTACGGACAAATTCTGGGCGCGCACAAAAATTGACGTTTCATGTAAGATTTTGCACACACAAAATTTCAGGTGCACACAAACTACAAAAAATTAGAGGAGACATTGATGGAAACGCATGGAAAATTTTTTTCCGTCGGCAGCCAAGGGGGTTTTAATCTCCCAAAAGCCCCCTTGGCTACGCCACTGGTAATAATTATCGAACTAGACGCAGAGTGTTAGAGCTATCGCGGCACTCCAGTACAGCCAGCGTTCTAAAAGGAATTTTTAAAGAGAGACGCGTGATCACAGCCGGAGTCGAGAAAGTCGTTCCAAAATATTTGATGTCGAACTGACAGAGATCGATTCTTGAAAGCGTCGCCAGTTACGCGACTCTTAAGCTGGATTGCAGCAGAATCGATTAATGAACGCGCGGAATATCTCGTTCTTATAGACGACAGACGATATGAAGAGTTGAAGACAGTGTTTATCTGCGGGGAGAGAGAGAGAGAGAGAGAAAAAGAGCTGCATTCTATTCTAATATTGCGCAATGCTTTCTATTCTAATCGATCGACGTTCGGCGTCTATATATCGTCGTTCGATTCTAAGTCAAATCGGAGTAGAGAGAGAGAGAGAGAGAGAGAGAGAGAGAGAGAGAGAGAGAGAGAGAGAGAGAGAGAGCGAGAGAGAGAGAGAGAGAGAGAGAGAGAGAGAGAAAGAGAAAGAGAGAGAAAGAGAGAGAGAGCGAGGGGAGTAGGGAGTAGAGTAGAGCAGAAGCGACGGGTCGGGTGAGACTCTGGAGTTAGCGCGTCCATCGATCGGCGCTTCCTTCGTTTGGCGCAGACGCGACATCAGATGCGCGGCCTTCCACTTCAGACGCCGACGACCGAACCATTAGCGTTCCATGTATACGACGACGACATCTCGCGACGCAGACTGCGTGCAGAAGGGTTCGTTTTTAGGTCGAAATGCTTCCTGCAAAGTACCGAGCATTGCTTTTTCTTTCTTTAAAAAATCGCGATGCTTGCTGGTGGTGATGATGATGATGATGATTCGTGTTTCAAAACGGCGCAATTGAGATTAATCGCTTGTCGTAGCGGTAGTGGCGGCTCCATGCACATGGGGTGGTGGGGGTGGCGTACCCCTTATTGAATGCCTAGCCCACAGTGGTCCTCTGTTTGTTGGGACCCTATACTTACTACTACATTCCTATCAACAAATGGTCGGCCCCATGCTTAGAAATTGCCACCCCAACGGCCTCTCCCCCACTTGCCAAATCCTGGATCCGCCACTGCGTCGCGGCGTATACGTGTATTTAGAGACATCAAGAATTGAAACCCTAACATTTATCTTCTGCTGTCTCTTTCTTTGCATTTGACTTTTATACGTTTTATTTTTATACATGGACCAAATGTGGCCGTATCGATTTCTATGATGATTGCCACGTAGAATGTTATAAAAACGTTTACGAAATATTGCGTACCGCAAAAGTATTTTTCTCAAAAAGCACTGATGATGACGACGACGATGATGATGACGACCAGTGGCGTAGCCAGGATTTCCCGAAACGGGGGTTTGGTTTTGACTTTTGACCGTAACCAACTTTCGAAAAATCTTTAAGAAGCAAAAAAGGTCATCCTATGTATCATTTAAAAAAAATTTTTGTCGGCGCCCAAAGGGGTTTAACCCCCAACCCTCCATTGGTTACGCCAATGATGACGACGATGATGATGAAGCTCAGTGCCTTTTTGTAGAAAAAAAGGTTTGGTAACTCATTTCACATGTTTTGTGGCAAGAAGTTATAATTGAATTTATCGAATGAGCGCTACAATTTGCAGGATACTTTTAGAGAAATCAACGTCTTTGACAAGAAACTGAAATTAACTCAAAGAGTTCATATATCATTTAAAAATGCCCAGAGTAAAATTTGTGCAGAATACTGGCATTAGGCTATACATCAATTTCCAGAATCTGGCAAAAATGTACGGGAACGCCGTCCCCGTGCTGCTCCGTCCCACTGAAAAAAGCACAGATGAAGCTGTGACATTGTTGAAGACGATGACGATGTTTCAATGCAAAATGCAGTACATGCTCGGTGGGAATCGTTCTTCAATCTGCAAGGGAGGGAGGGAGAAAGGGAGGGAGGGACAGACAGACAGAAAAAGAGAGAGAGACAGAGAGAGGTAGAGATAGATAGATAGATAGATAGATAGATAGATAGATAGATAGAGAGAGAGAGAGAGAGAGAGAGAGAGAGAGAGACAGATAGACAGATAGACAGAGAGAGAGAGAGAGAGAGAGCGCGCACAGCCATTTACAAGCGTCGCACATTAGAAACCCGTCGGCAGCACCATTTCAACGTTTCGCCGTCTCCCCCGCTCCCCCTCCCCGCCCATCTATACTGTCTCTGAAGCCAAAACTAGAGCGATGCTTTCTCCTCCTCCTCCTCCTCCTCCTCCGCTGCGACCACCAGACGATGGTTGCTGCTGCTGCTGATCTGATGAAATCATGGCGTCATCAAAAGCAGACACATCTCTACACACGCAATCACTTGATCAACCATTTGTTTTGCAAGTCTATATATATATATATATATATATATATATATATATATACATATACATATACATATATATAATGCATAATTGCATATAATATACATACATATATTATATATATATTTATATATGTCGCCTACTGAATATTATCAAGAAGCAAGGTGGCTATTAATTTTAAACCCTCTTGTTAGTCATTAGCGCAGTCACCACGAGGGGGCACGGAGGGGAGAACGGAGGGGAGCCCTTCTATTCGGGCCACTTGTGAGATTGTTCGTGCAAAACTGGTGGGAAATTTTCTCATGGGGGGGCTGATTGCTAATAGGGCCTTTATAAGTTGTCAAATAGCTGAAAAAGTTATCTAAATTTCAGGATTTGAACCTAATATCACACTAAAAATTTTCGTCTGGGGCTCCGTCCGACCCTACTGGACTCACCTACTATAATTTAGATTAACTTATTTCAGAAATATGCATAGTTTTTTAAATTCAAGCGCTGATTTCTATGACCAGCTCCAATGTTAAATGTGTGACAAGGTCGATATCTATACATTATAATGGTCGATTATAGGGTGTATTTGTAAAATACAGTTGCTAAATACAATCTAATGGCACAAATTCGATAAACTGCATGTTTATTTAGAGCACAGTTGCGCTTCAACAATAGCCAAAAAGGCATAAGAGGGCTTTAATATTCAAGAAAAGGGGCACTAACACATAATTATCAGTGTTCTGTTTGCCTGGGGATTGGGTATTCAACCCCTCACCCAGTGTAGATTTAAGCTGATATTTATCTGTCTGAACCCCTACTATAAGTTGAAAATTTTGGCGAGGGAGTAGCCCCCTATGCCCACTGCATTTTTGACAAATCAGGCGGTGATATTTACTAAATCTGATGTTACTATAGCCTAGAACCATTGTAGACTTGTTCTTCACAGAAGACGGAATATAATTCAGATTAATGGGTGCCTATTGTGGAAACAGGTCGCTGCTGAGTTTGGCGCGACGGTTGTCTCTGTACAGTTTGTTCTGCAGGTTGAGAATTGTTTGTCCCGGAGCAGTGTCCAGGTGTACTCCGTGTTCGCTAGAGGTCGTTGCTCGGTGTCCAGTCTTCGTTTCCATCCCTTCGTTTGCGGCGACACCATCTTTGTCCTTAAATTATTATTATTTTTAATTTTAATTTTATTACAACTACAGCAACAACAACAACAACAACAACAATTACTACTACTACTACCACTACCACTACTACTACTACTACTACTACTACTACTACTACTACTACTACTACTACTACTACTACTACTACTACTACTACTACTAGCCTACTACTACTACTGCTACTACTACTACTACTACTACTACTACTACTACTACTACTACTACTACTACTATTACTAGGCTACAACTACTACTATGTTGTGAAAGTTACGTGGAAGGCGACTGCGTTAAATATCTTATAATAATAATAATAATAATAATAATAATAATAATTATTATTATTATTATTATTATTATTATTATCGAACTTCTGCAGCGCCATTTTAGTAATGCACTTGGCATCAGTCGATGGTCGCTCCGGATTTGAATCGTAAGCCCCTATTCTAAAATCCCATAGGCTAGGTCTGTTTTCAGAAACGCAATGAGTTGTAGAAACTGGAAATCGGCATATGGTTCACGCTAAGCCGTTTGCTAAGAGGATTAGCTATTAATTTATGCTTTGTATATTTGACACAAAATCACCGAAACCAATGCATTGTTATTATTCTTCTGGCTATGCAAAATAGGGTCATAACGTACCTAACTAACTTATCCCATAGATAATCTATTTTTCGCAGTGTCTTATCCAGACTCCAGGCCTTTCGGGTGGAAATCGAGGCTTTCGGGGGGAATCGACTTGGTCGGAGGGAAAGAGTTACAGTTCAATGCAAAATTTGTGTAAGTGCTGGGAGAGATTTTTTTTTTTGGGGAGAGATTTTGAGTTTTTTTGGGGAGGGGAGCTGTACCGGGAATCTTCCATTCTAACAGACCTGTATAAAACTGGTTTATCGCGATCTTTCCACAAATCCCACAACTACAGTCTAAGTGAATTTTTAAATTTCGCGTTAATAATTTACAACCGATTGTTCCAATTATCCTAATAATCGGCAGAAAACAAGTGTTACCGATTAATCGGTCCTCTGTACCCCTTGGGGACTTCGTTAATGGTCGCTAGCTCACCAAGTGACTGGCACTTTCGCAAGGTAGTGCGGCGATTTCAAGTTTTAGCCGAGTTGTATCTAGTCGTCTTTACCGACGCCATGGTAAAGTTTATTGGATTTTCGGAGCAGGGAAAAATGTAATTGACAATAGGCCTGAATGTAATTGTAGATTTAAAGTGCCGCGTACGACCTACTTTGCCTTGATTTTCGCTCATGAAACTCCAGTTCTTTTGCCTAAAATTAGACAGAAAGACAAATTAATTCTTTGCCTATATATTTTATACAAATAAAACGAAAATTCATTGAGGGGTGTCCTGTCTACTATGTGTATTTTCGGTTGCCCGTGTTAAAATAAACTAACGTCACTAGTCTACCAGATGCGCAGGAGAAAAAGGTAAACAGATACTGGTATACGCCATTTGATTTCGTACATGACCAGACTATAAAGTCATATCTAAGCGTGACTTGACGTGATTTAAAGTGGCTTAGAAGGCATTACTGCCTGTGTGAAGTCATGAACGCCACTATAGGGGCGGATTGAACCCGCTATGTCAGCCTACCGATCCAGCGCCTAACAAACTCTGCCATCTTTTCCATTAAGGTGCTGTAAAATGTTTCGTATGTTCTAGAGGACCGCACATTAATGCAGTATCTCTCAATATCGAGGGCCGCACAAAAGGGCTTCGAAGGCCGCATGTGGCCCGCGGGCCAAACTTTGCCCACCCCTGCTATAAGGTTACTTATTTGCTATAGGGGGGGGGGCTATAGACGCTACAGTGCGCAATTTCTTATTGCCAAACGCTTTAAATAAATTGAGTGGATATATATAGTTATGATTTTGTTAGTTTACCAAAATTTCGCGGCTTCTTTTTCCTTTGCGATGGACCTCGTGAGCAGTTTCCCCTGATGTACGAAATCGGTTTCCCTCTGTCCACTTCGTGGTCTTTCGTTTCCCACTTTCACCGAATGCTGCCTATCAATCAATCAATCAATCAATCAATCAATCAATCAATCAATCAACTTCTGTGGCGCCACTATCACGATGCCCAGGGCATCAGCCGACGGCGCACCAAATCCAAATCGAATTAGAGCCAGATCAAGAAGTCGGAAAGATCAGTAAGATCAGCGGGGGAGAGGGTGGGGGACAATCTAAGGAGGATAAACCAAGCCAAACATGCACGCTTCAAGAGACCGGATCTGAAAGTTGATAAGGTGCAGGTTATGCGAAGTGATATTGGTAATAATGAACTCCAGAGCCCATGGCCACACACTGAGAAACAACTAGTGCCAATGACTGGAACAGCAAATGAAAGTCCTGCCGAACACCTAGTGGAGTGATAAGTCGTGACTTGCACCAGATATCTGGCCATACCATGATACCACCCCACCCACCCACCCACCCCCACCACACACACACACACACACACACACACACACACACACACACAAGAAGAGATAGAGATCAACGCGTTAGAATTCTTCACTGCACTAGCTAACAGCTTCGGATGCTAGAGCAGATTTCAGAAAACGGGCGCCAAAGCATTATACAGTCTAGGCTTACTTAGACCCATATACTTAGGCCTCTATAGCTGTTTGCGGAATTTTTAAAACAACAAATTTTCGCGATTTAATCCTCTCTAAATTTGGATGCATAGATTTGGGGAGTGTGGGGTCAGAGCCGGCGCGTGGGGCCCACAGAACGGAATGAATAGACCCAAATACATGAGGGGCTATGCCGGCTAAATAACAGCTCTTGGTTAGGCATTTGATTTAAGAGTTTTCAGTTTTTCTTATTCGCTTTAGTATTTGTTTTGTTTTGCTCGTAAAATTCATCGAAAGAGGCAAAAAATATATACGGATGGCCTTTTTTGCTCGTCAAGACATTTCAAAAACGTTGCGCTCGTAAAAATTGCAGGGGGCCTCCGAAGGTCCACAGAACGGAATGAATAGACCCAAATGGGAGCTTATGTTAAACTAAATAGTAGCTCTTGATTAGGCTTTTGATGACGAATTTAAGTTTGAATGTTATGCTTTAAAAATTAAATGGCCACTTGCCTAAAAATTCAACGAAGTTCGCCACCTGTCATAAAGTGCTTCTGGTTAGACCGAGCCATAATCACAAGCATTGACGTTAACTTGGACGAAGAAGTCGAGGCAACAACCACTATAGGCCTACCCTTCTCCTTCCTTTGCTTAACCTCTCAAAACTATACCCTATCATTAGCGTCGCCGCGGGGAGGGGGGGCAAATGGGTGCAACTGCCCCCCTCCAACCTGCTCAGACCACCTACCAGATTCGCGCATATCCGGTGAGAAAGTTTTTTGTGGAGGGGTGGGGGTGGATAAGAAATCTAACACGCCAGCCCTCTTTTGCCCCCAACCAAAAATTCTTGGCGACGCCACTGTACCCTATCCATTCCCTTGCTTAACCTCTCTTTTGAGAACCTAGCCGCCTAAATGAAGTGTAGACGTATTATTCCAGCTAAGTTTGAGTAACAATTCCGATGAAATCCCTTACCTGCAATTATCGAAGTGAGAATATCCGACTTTAGCAGACTGTGTAGTCATCGTTTTTGCTGCTCCTTTCTTAATTTAAAAAAGGATTTGGAATGACGCTATTCCAGATCAAGGCTTCTATCGATTTCGGCTTGACGACTTTAAACTAGAATTTTAAAAAAACTGATATCGGAAACGCTCAGACCGGAACAACCAATAGAAGTAGGCCTAAGACAAAGCATTGGCGTAGCCACTGGGGGGCGCTCCCCCTATTCGGGCCGGGACCGGTCGTGAGATTCGTCCAAACCCGATGAGTAGTTGAGGGGAGGGATAGTATCAGATTAAGGAGAACGCACCAGGCTTCAAAACGCGTGAGACTACGATCTTTTTTTAGCCCGTCAACATGTTTGGACCGAAAATGTCGCCGTGTCCCTTATTCTGGATTCCTGGCTACGCCGCTGCAACAATGGCGCGCGCTCAAGCGCATATTGGACACAATGCGACGCTCGTTACTTCGTTCGACTCCTGAAAATAGGATTTGTGTTGATGTCTTTTGCGCTTGTTTCTCTCTACCCTCCCCCCCAACCAGTGTTTAATCTGTTTCCGGGGAAATTCCTTTTTCCCCTGGTGTTCGAAAATTTTGGACTGCAACTCTAGTAGAATATTTGTCAGTTTCCCCCCGGCCTTTTGGAGTTGAGATTAAACACTGCCCCAACTGTGTGATCGCTTCGGTGTTCGAAAATTGTGGACTGCAATCTGTGGAATATTTGGATTGGAGAATTGAGAGACTATGATAGGAGGGCCATAGACCCTAGTGGAGTCCTCAGTGGCTCATTCGGTAGAGCGTTAGTTCTGGATCAGATGAGCTGGGTTCGATTTAAGGGAACGAAGATAGTGTAGCTATGGCGTTCACTTGTTCATCCTATAGGGGTATCCCCAACAAGGTCCAGTTAGTCCACTGGTGAAGAAACCATTGTTGAGACGCCAATGGCAGAACAGATATCTTGTTTCTAGTCCATTTAGCAAACCTTGCAAACGGTTTCTGTCCATTTGCTCTGGTTAAGATGTCCATTCGGGCTTCTGAGCCAGCGCGACGATCGAAGACAAAAAGTCGTCTGCGTTGTGCGAATGCGCGCAGCATAAGCATGGAGCCGGTTGCCATGGAGACGACGACAAGCCCCCATTGTGAGGTCCCAACGATCGACGGACCAGAGATAAAGGACAAATCGAAAACAGAGAAACCACGCGGACGCCAATGCCGGACTCCGTCATTGGCAACGACTCGCAAAATTAATTATCTATGTCGACAATCGTTCACATCTCTAGGTCCATATATGGACCACTAGGAATGTAACTTTTCCGGAAAAGTAGAATGGCCGGAAATATTCCGGAAATTTCCGGAAATTTCCTAGCTCACATTCCTATGGACCACAGAAGCTTTGGCGTAGTTCCGAGGAGTACGCGTCGGCTGCAATGTCAGTGTGGGTGCGCTTTCAGGGCAGTGTTTTATCCAGACTCCAGGCCTGCGTGGGGGGTGGCTTGGCTGGAGGGGAAGAGACACAGATGTATGCAAAATTATCTTTAAGTGCTGGGATTTTTAAGGGAGGATTTTGAGGTTGTTTTATTGTGAGGGGGTGTCGCCCTCTAACAGGTCCGGATAAAACACTGGTTCAGGGCCCCCATTTTATATTATCATTCAACGTTATCATCTCTAGTTTTTTACGTGACAAGCAAAAAAAGTCCTCGCCTCCTACTTAGGCTACACCTTTACCGTTTATAGCCAAGAGGATTGACCCCTAAAGTCGCGTCAAAATATTAAAAATGCATGGAAACTCATTATTTTTTCGGCGGCAAAGGGGGGATTAACCCCCAAATCCCTCCACCCTTGGCTACGCCACTGGCGTACACGCATTGCAATTATTGCATTAACTTGTTGAATAAAGAGTCAAGGTCTAGATCTCGGTAGTTGGTATTAAATCTTCACAGACGTCTTATAACCATGTTAATTATTACGCTGAAACAGGACGGTATTTGAGAGTATTGGAGTAAGACTAGTGGGTGTGTACTAGGGGTTATATTCAGGGGCGTAGCCAGGAATATAATTTAGGAGGGTATAAATGGTTTTTTTTGGGGGGGGGATAAACCTTAACCATAAACCATATATAGACTACATATAACCACATAAAACCACATATAAATCACATAAAAAACTTTAAGGTACACTGTACCGATATACCCCCGTCGCAACGCCTCTGGTTATATATTGCTCCCACTTTCCTTATTCTTCCACTTTCCCAGTTCCCGTTCGTCCGTGCTATTCGTGAACATCGGGCAGCATTTCGGGAGGGAGTGAAGGAAGGAGGGAGGGAGGGCCGATCGGAGGAGAAAGCATCTAAATAATTTGGCACCAAATATTTTCTGAATAGGGCTTTATAATTGGCGCCTATTTTTGATTTACTGGGGTTGAAGATTTACCTCATATCGGTCCAGAACGAACCCTAGAAGGGGTCGAAAATTTTGTGAAGGAACTAGTTCAACCTCCCCTGCTTACTGAAGAATTGAAAACCTACTACTGTAACGCCAAACACGAATGTTACTATACCATCCATTTATTTAGCACAATTAGATTTCAGAAAAATTAACAAAAAGCAAACGAGTGAAGAACAAAACATGAGTTTGGCATCGGAACCTTTTTACCAATGTTCCTTTAAAGCATTATATCACCAGGTCCAGCATTGATCCAAAGAGTTACCATTTGCAGTGAAACGGTCATACGCTAAACTACGAATCAGCCATTAAATAAGAGCTGACATGTTTCTATCACAAAAGAGCAATTGCTGGTTTGAAAGAACTTGCTGCCATATCGGCTCTGGTTCATCCATAGTGTCAAAACATTTATCATCCTGCAATGTTATTTTTTCTTACAACTCCACGTGTTGTAGATAAGTGGAGACATAATTGTAGAGAGATTCAAGATCATGGGGTCCAGTGTAGAAGCCTGTCTGCCGTCCACGTTGATAAAACAACATGGTTGGATAATACTCGACCTGGAACATCAAGACGGACCGTGATTACCAACGAAAGAATCCCGTATTCCTTTGTAAAACCAAACCGGATCCCATCAAGTTCTAATACAAAAGAATTGGCGTAGCCATGGGGGGGGGGGTTACGGGGTCCCGGTCCCCCTATTCGGATCGGGGCCGATTGTGGGATTCATCCAAAACCGGGGAGTAACAGTACAGTTTGCTAAACATGGTCATTTCAACAGTTTCACTAAATTTCAGTATCAATTCTTTTATGTTGACTAAAAATAATCAGTGCATAAAACTGCTTCGGTACTAATTAATTACAAATATTTAGAACAAGTTTAAAAACCCATCTTTTTGACTTGACTTATCCACCATAATCTGTCACTTGTTTGTCCGGCCGGACACCCTGGATTTGACCTGGATCCTGATTGATCTTGATTTGGTGTGCCATCGGCTGATGCTTCTGTGCATTATATGAAGTGGCGATATAGAAGTTAAAGATTAGATTAGTTTGGTTTAGATTAGATAAATAGAAAAACACGGCAGACAGTGCAATCCTGCTTAGACTCACTCCACGGTGTTCACATAGCTGATTGGACACTGTACAGTCAACCTTTGCAATTGTCACGTCTTTCTCGTTTGAAAATTTAATTGCCAAATCCTCCCAAATGGGAGTCAGATTCTTGCAAAAGTCACACCTGAAACACAAGAGCAAGAAACTAAAATTTAAAAAAAAATACATATTCTCAAATAAAAATTATATTAAGCATAAATATGTGCTGTGAAAATGTCAATACATATGTAAGAGGGTAGTGGCGTAGCCAGGATTTCCGAAAGGGGTTGGTTGGTTTTTGGTTTTGACCGTGACCAACTTTGCAAAAATCCTTACAAGCAAATAAAACGTTATCACCTCTAGGTTTTTAGCTGACAAGCAAAAAAAAGGTCCTTGCCTCTTACTTTAAACATTTACAGTCTGTAGCCAAGGGGGGGGGAGTTTGACTCCCAAAGTCGCATCAGAAAATTAAAAATGCATGGGGATTCATAAAAAAAAATTTTCGGCGGCCAAGGGGATTTTAACCCCTGAAACGCCCCTTTGCCTACGCCACTGGTAAGAGGACAATAACATTTGGTGCCAAATTAAGTAAATGTTCTTTAAAATACACTATATATCCTATTGGCATGAGATGTTCATTTGCAAATTCTACTCATTTGGATTACACTTTAAAATAGTGAAATTATTAATTATTCACTACATCCAATGACACGATTTTATCACAATGTAACATGACAAGCCACTGTTACTTTACATCTATTACAGGTTTACAACCTGTATGTATGGAAGTCAATCATTATTCAACTCACCAAGGTTTGAAAAAATTGACGAAACAGAAACCTTCTTCCATGCAATGATCAAAGTTTGAAAGATTCAGATCGACAACAAAGCTCTAAATAATGTATAATTGAATTAGTTGTGTTATTAATAGTAATCATTATATATATATCTATTATATAGCAGATGATTAAATTATATTGGACCACATAATACTGAGATCAAAAACATATTTACTGCCAGATGATTTGAAGAAGAAAAATCAAGAAAGTAAGAGCACCTGTAAAAATATACAGTCACAAATGCATGTTCAACTACGGTATAGATATCCAAAGTGTGCCAGGTGTGCTTAGAAGGCAAAATTGATAAAAGACAGAGAGTGATTAAAAGAACTGTCCACTTTTTTGTAACTGACCATTTCTTCTGGATGTTCATCATGAGGAGCAGGCAAAGTTTTCATATACATCACAAACTCCTTCAATGAATCAAGTTTGAGGATGCCATCATATTTCTCCATCTGACAATAATTACATAATTATGAATACGATGAAACACACACACACACACGCACACGCACGCACACACACGGGCACACATAAATTATGCTATATGCACAAAATACAGTGAATTAGTGAAAATAATCAGTACCATCAAAAAAAGACAGAGGAACTGGATTGGACATGTACTAAGAGGAGAATCATTACTCAGAACAGTAATTGAGGGAAGAATATCAGGAAGAAAGACAGAAGGAAGGCCAAGGAGGATGCTATTGGACTGGATGATGGAAACAGACACACAGTGTCACAAGACCTATGCAGAAATCATAGAAGAGGCAAGACGCAGAGAGGAATGGAAACAATGGAGCCCTGAACCTGTCCCAGGACAGAGAACATGATGATAGTAATTTTAACTATGAATTATTATGATCTTTATTTCACAATAAAATATTTTGATAAATTGGTTATTTATAAATAATAACAATTTTATAATAAAAATAATAATATAATAACCAATTTTATAATAAAAATAATAGACTGGCTATTCACATCAACAAAATATGCAGCAAGCAAGCACTTATAAAAGGACTTTACCCGTTTGCCATCTCTAAAGAGTACAAGGGTTGGTAATGAAGACACTGCCTGTTGGGTGCATACTTCTGCATATGCCGTGCAATCGAGCTAGAGAAGACATACAAAAACCATAGTCTGACTGCCAGTTGACAAAACTCAATTTCATAAGTCTATTTTCATATAGTGTTTATTAACCCCTTAACCGTGTATTTAACTGTAACTCAATGTAAAATGGACGGATATATCCGGGATCCCCAGTTAAGGGGTTAAAGTTACTACTAATGATCAACATTAATCACCATGCATTCACTGTTAGAATCGTTATCTAACAGAAGAAGCATAGCATTGTTATGCAAAATGAACTGGAGCAATATAACTACTGTAAGTAATATGCAAGGAGAGAGCATGATTTATATTACAACATGACTTTGGCTTTAAAAATCTAAAAAACCTTTGAAAATCTTATGTCGTCTTTGATGAAGATTAAAGCCAGCGAAGTCCAGTCTGGCAAAAGGAGCTTACAATGAACACATTCTGGATCGAAAAACATCACAAAATTCGTTCCTTTTGAGATCTGTGGCAGAAGCATCTCATCTGTCAGCGGTATCACATAATCTCTAATCTGTAATATTGAAAAAGCAAGCAAATTTTTCGACTACAGTCATCGTAAAACATAGACATTTCAGTAAACTGCATCAACACGACTAATAACTAATATGAACTCACGTGCACATCACTATGATGAGAGTGATATGATAATAAAGTCACGAATATGTACATGACAATCACTGATACTAAACGCATAATAAGAAAATCTTACTGGAATTCCTTCGTCTGTATATTCCTCTTCCATGTCACCATTGCCCGTTCCATACATCGGTCTGTGTTTCATTACGTAACTTTTTAGTGATTGGTGGTCTCTTGGTCCATCGTATTCTTCAGTCTTTTTTTATTTGCAGAAAACAGAAAAGACAGCTTCCATTGAAACCGAAAACATCACAGACATTAAAATCACTTCTGCAAGACATGACAATTAAGCTATTACGTGACTGGTTGACTTTTATGTCGATGGCGCATTCTTGAAGCTCTGGAAGGTTTGCCAAGGCCTGTCAGTTAAAGACTTAATATGGTGGAAGTTTCTATGCACCTGGTCACCTTAATTTCCCGGACATCAGAGAAGAAAGAACTTGCTCGAAGCTCCATGGTCAGGCCTCAATTCATGGGTCTCCCAAAGTCTAATATGAAATGCAGTTTTCAATTGATTACCCTATGCACAAAGTAGAAGGAGACAGAGGGAGAGGAAGACCGAGAAAAAGATGGATGGATAACATCAAGGAAGATCTGGAAGCAAAGAACATGTCGATTGTTGAAGGATGCAGATTAGCGCAAGATCGAGCGAAGTGGAAATGTTTCGTATCTAACTATTGTCGCCATGCAGGCAGAAAGTGAAGATGATGATGATGACCCTCCCTTAACGACATTTGCCGAATGTGGATTGACTCATTGTGGTTCAACCTTTAAAATACAATAAAGGGACTTTTTCATTATTTCTCTACTTTGAATTGACCATCGATTGGCAATTAATTGAGTAAAATATTGATTCCGTCTTTGCCAGAACCATCTGTGATTTAACCTTTTTGATTGTCATATTACTAATCTTTACAATTTGTTGTTTACTTGGTGATTGCCTTACAAATCAATTTCAGAAACGTAAATTTTTATTACCAAATTAAACTATTCAGGTTAATATTTTATTCATTTAATATGATAATTACAGCCAGAATTAGAGATCTTTCGTAAATTTGCAGAAAGTCACTAATTCTATAAAATAATACAGTTCAGTTACTGGATTTTTCAGTAGTTTATCAATAGAGTAACAATAGCAGAAGATTTCAAATGCGTCAACAGTAGTCTACCGAGAGCAACATCATTTCTTCAAATACCTCAAAATATCTTTAAAACATCCCAAATGATAAACAATATTAAACATCCTATCTATTTCCTCGCGCTGGGGTACAACGGCGTAGAGGCGCGTCCCCCGGGTGGCGGATGGGGGAAGTCCTGGGCTGGGAAACCTCCTGGGATTGCACCGAATAATACGGAATAAGGTGCCGTGGACCAACTGTACCAGAAGACAACGGCAGGGATGGTGGATGTATTCAACTGAAGAGCATGGAAGAACAGCATCACTGGCGGAAGATCTTCGTACGCTGTCGTGCCAGCAGAGGGCGCGTGTCCAACTACTGTATATGGGGCATTGCGGTCAGCAGCTCGATATACCGAGAAATCATGACCAGTGCTCGGCGAAAACAGGGTCATGGAAGGACACAAGACGGAAACAGGAGGCGGATCAACATTCTGTGTCTCGCTATTGCCGCTGAAGAGCTGGCAGAGGGCAGGATGGTGACGATGCCTCTTGGAAATGTCTTGTGCCCAGCTATTGCCACCAATGGGTTGGCAGAAAGCAATGATGATGATGATGATGATCTATTTCATGCACACTCTAATAACCCTTGAATTATGCTAACCAGTCTAAAAATTATTTTAAAAAATTTATATTGAAGGTTGCTTGGAACAAACTGTAGAGCATCTTTACAAAATCAAATGCATCCACACATCTAAAAATCATCATCATAATTGCAGCTAACTTCAAGCAAACTAATCGCTACGAAATCACCTTTCTGCCATCCGTGAAATAGATAAGTGTTGGATATTTGCGAACGTTATTTTTGGAGCACAGTGTAGCTTGTTGCGTGCAATCGACCTATCCAAGAAATAAGCATTCATTGAAGTAGAAAAAGACAGGTACAAATACTGAAATTAAAACAAACATGTGAACACGTGGACGGGAACAACAGTGGTTCTCACACAGGGCAGTCCCTACTGAACCACTTTAAACCTTGTTATATTATTATTATTATTATATAGAGATAGCTTTGGTTTGATTACTTGTTCATTCAATATTAATAATAACAAGCATGCATTTTATAGTACCAGTTCTTAAACACAGACAGGTTCCATTGGTTGTACTGCAAATCCATCTGGCAAAGATCTGGCCGTTCCAGAGATCATCACTCAGAGTAGGAAGGAGCAAAACAGAATATGGAGGAAAATCCAAATGGAGAAGAAGTGTCCTAAGTCTAGATTTAAAAGCAGTAAGGTCCAATAGTCAATGCAGGAGAGTTCAAGATTTTTGAGCCAACGACAGAAAATACCCTCTTATCAATGTGTTATTTTGTTTCTAGGTTCAGTCAAATCTCTTATTCAACCGCTAAGGTTGGAATCTTCTGAGGTGAGTAAGTCAGCAAATTTGAAAACGTTTCTAACTTAGTATGAATTGCAATAATAAATTATTGTCAAGCTGTTGATACGAAATAATGGGTGTAAAAAATCAATAGAATATCATACTGACATCATGAATGCAATGGTGGTTAAGGACTACAAAATGCCAATAAAAATTTAGTAATGTCCATATTACCTTTTATAACGACGGTAACTGCACACATTAAAGTAGAGACTTGCCGTTATTCCGCATGTACAGGTGATCATATACAGCACAACGTATTTCATTAATGTCATTAAGAAATTTTGCTTTTGGTCTACTTTTGGTCTCATTTGCAAATGAAAATAAACATCAGAAACCTTAAAGATTGCAAACAATAACAGATGTGTGTAAAGTTTGTGCTTAGTTTATTAGTTTACTATTAGTTTGATTTTATTTTGGTTTTTGTTTGGTTGATTTGTGTTGTTCCTTGTTTGTGTACTATTTTTTTGATGCTGTGCTTGTCACGAATAAAGATTATTATTTATAACCTTTCCAACTGACAACCAGTCCTGATGTTCAAATGTCTTTGCCAGCTCTTCCCAGATAGGAGCCAATCGCTGGCAATGGCCACACCACGGAGCATAGAACTTGATAAAGTGATGGCCAACAGCTATTATATTGTCAAAATCATTCTCCGTCAGTTCCAATAGAAATTTCTTTGGCTGTGGCACTGGAACCTGACAGCATTCAATAACAAAATATAATTATTCAGTGGCGCAGCCAAGTTAATCCCCAAAACCCCCTTGGTTGGCCGACCAAAAAATGTTCTATTGCGTATTATTATTCTGGGATGGAGGGGTGCCAAAATCGGGTTTAAGGTAGCAAAATATGAAAAAGAAGCACAAAAAAGAATATGGTTGCACAGGGGCTGTTCACACACTCATATATTATAATATACATATATATATATTATATTATAACTAACTTAACCAAGTAAAATAATAGGTGAAAACTTTTTTGTCGTTGCTTGTCAGGATTTTCGACGTCAGGAATGATTGGTCATAATCCTCCTTTGGAAAATCCTGGCTATGCCACTGTAATTATTTAAGTGGTAGAAACAATGCAAATTACCAACACAACAAGAAGTCATGCCACAACTTTTCACAAGTAAATGTAGAAGACACTCCTTGTTTTATCTGTCTGTGTCAGTTCAAATGACACTCGATGTTGACAAATTGTGAGCAGTAACTCCTTCCATGGGAGTGGCTACTAAGAACACAAAGCTGTGAAGCTCATTTTTAGGAAAAGTTGAGAAAGGTCAGAATTTTTAGAATTGCCGAGCCACAGAACAAACCTCGTGTTCATCTTCCTGGTAGTTTCCCAATAAACCCTCGAGAAAGTTGTTCATGCTTTTGTAGTCCCGATCTCCAAAGTAAACAAACTCCAAAGTGCCGTTGTTTGCAAAGAGAGCAAAACTGCATAATAAAAAATAAACATAAATCCCAGCTTTCTGAATGCAAACTTTATCATGTATCATATCACTTCAATTAATTATGCAAACACATTCAAATGTTGCGTACACCTAACAAAAGACCTCGAATTGTTCATGCCTAGCCAAGTTTGCCTGCCTACATTCTGTATCATATACGATATTTAATTCCCAGCTGGAATTTTCGTACAGTAGAACATTATTATTGCAACATTATTTGTCAGGGCAATGAAAACCATGCACCTAACATCAAATAAACAATATAACAACCGTAGCTGTAATAACAAAGTTCTACTCCAAATTCCTTGTAAAACCCACTAAATTAAAAATCCAAAATGTAACATCAAACAGGGTAATAATAATTATGCACTTCATAATAATGATAATAATAATTATGCACATTTATAGCACCATTTCTAGCACTCTAAAGGTATCAGTTGATGGTACTTCAAATCCATCAGTAAGAGATCAGGTCATTCCAGGAATCAGTCTAAGAGAGAAAGCGAGGCGGAGCTACGGAGGATATGCTAATTTAAAGAGATGGGTTTTTAGTCTAGATCGGAAAATACTCAATTCTTTGGAAGATCTGACAGCCGAGGGAAGTGAGTCCATGTTTCTGGACCAGAAATAGAAAAACTCTTACCAATTTCACTGTTGGCTCTAAGTAGCTACAGGATCTAGGGATCTGACCATTAAGTAAGTGAGCTCACATATACATGTATGATTAAAGATCAGATGAAAAGTTTCTTGACACCTGTGCCATCATCATTATGAACACTAGTTGTTCCTTCCTATTTCCAAATGACAGTTCATTACTGCAACATATCAAGATATTTATGTCAATATGGCTGCAAATATCTTTTTCAATATCACTTCAATACACATTACCAGTCGTCATCATAGTGATCAATAAGAAACTTAATTACAGTGCTATAAAAGTCGTTCCACTAAAAAAACTACTAAATTTTATTGGATTATTTTGCTCACGTTGTATTTCCAGTGGCTGATAGTTCAGTACACAGTTCAGAGACTTCACTGCAGTTAACCTGCCAAACAAAGAATAATAATAATAATGTTAATACTAATATTAATTAATCAAACATTAAATTCTGAATCCTCATTTCCCATAATTCCTGCTTTATCTCCTCATGTCTTAGGATCTAAGCTTAAATCCTTCCTTTTTCTGAAATCATTTCCTCCATAGCTCTAACAACCTAGCCTCACTGCCCTTCGTATATATATATATATATATATATATATATATATATATATATATATATTGACTATTGCCTGGCTGATCTTTCACTTTTCCCATAGCAATTTCAAGATAGGCTAAGTGCCTACGAATAATTCTGTTGTGTTGCTTTCCTAAGTGCCATATAAATCCACAAGATTTTACTTACTTACTTACTTACTTACTTACTTAATCAACGCTAGTAAATACTTTGACCGGCAGGCCAGACATTTACTTACCTTTGCTAAGACAATGCGCTCCATTGATTCTTTGGTGTTGAATTTCTCTGACAATCGATCGAATGTCTCCTCTAGACTTCTCACCTCTGTTGACCTTTAGAATCACAGTTAGACATTCACATAAGCTTACATGATATTTGGTGTCCTATGAGGAACCACCAAGGACAGTTTTAATCCAACTTCTGATCAGGGATATTGTTACACCCCCCTAACACCCCAACACCCCCTCCAATTTGAGGTAGCCACCCCCAAAATTTCCTAATCTAAGAATGGTATGTACCCTAAATTACCCTAAATAGCCCCCGAACACCCCCTCAATTCGAGAAGTAACACCCCAATTGTATTTCCCTGCTGACTTTTTTTTGCTTGTCAGACTTTTTTAAAGATTTGATAAGTTTTTGGGTTTTTTGTCAGACTTTTTTGTGGGATGACTTTTTTCACTTATTCGGCAGATAACCCCAAATTTTACCGACACCCCCATAAATTCACAATGCTAGAAATAACCCAGCTTCTGATATCCGCACATCTTTAAAAAAGAGGGCTCTTGAACCAGTAGTCGCCAGTGGCGGCTCCAGGATTTGGCAAGTGGGGGAGCAAGTGGGAGTCGTTGGGGTGGCAACTTCTAATCATGGGGGCCAACCATTTGTTCTTTAATGTATGTAGCATTAAGTATAGGGTCCCAACAGGGGCGCCACTGGGGGGGCAGGCACTCAATAGGGGCACGGGTCCCCTCTGGCCTCCCCGGTGGAGCCGCCACTGGTAGTTGCTAAAGCTTCTTTAATCCAAGCTTCTTCAAATCCTTAATTAATTATGATTTCTGCTCTAGTCGCATATGGTTATCGGTAACAGTCAGTAGTGGAGATGGTGATTTTGTAAAGAAGCAATGATCATGGGACAACATTTTAAACAATTTCCAGACATTTATTCATTGGAAATTTCATAAATTTCTTTCAGGATTAAGGTGATTATATTATTCTGCCAGTCGTCCCAATGACCTTCACCATTTTCTATTTCATCACATAACTTGTCCAAACAGAATGTATCTAAAGAATATCACAGTGTATCACTGTAATAATTATCAAACCAGAGGCTGTGTACTGCAGTCATTATCTAAGATATTATGTCCGGAAGGTAGACATTGTGATAATCATATCATTCACTTCTGACATCATTTGTCTCAATAGAAATTTCATTTAATTGCATTTGTAGAGCACCTCTATTTTCACAGCTACAAACTTGAAACTAAGCTATGCCTCCTTCCGTGCTTCCAAAATATGCTTACGTAAAGGAAAATGGTACGTTGATTACCATGAGGTGTAGATCATAACAAAATGAGGTTTCTTTTCCATGTCTGAACGAAAACTGTCGGCGTCAAACACCAAAGCATGACCAGTTTCTGTGTAAATCTCTCCCCAAACAGTGATTCCAAAGAGGAGAAGAATTCCGCCGACTGCAGTAAGCCTAATCATCTTAAAAGTTCTCCCTTTAATCCAGAAACGATTTCTTGCCAACCTGTCCAATTAAAACATCAATAAACACGCAATAATAGTATTTATTATCTATATATTTATTAAATACTTGTACATAAGAGATATGCTACCAAACCGCCTAAAACAAGTTTCAGAATTTTCCTAAGGTGCTACAGAATTCAAACAATTCTCGAAACAAACTTTGATAAACAATTTAATAAAGCTGACAACACACAACTAACCGTTGGAATGTAAATTGGTTCAGTTAAACCTTGGACTCAACGCCCATCGCTTCCAGTGATGACGAGACGTGCCCGTTGCCAAGGTCGTTGCTAAGACGCGCCCCAACAGCAGCAGCAGCAGCCGCCATAGAATAAGGATCAAGGCGCTGCCTGTCAATTTCTGTAGCGCATATCTATATCTCGTCTAAAGCACATTTCTTTCAAGCCTGCCACAACGTGAGTGATATCTGAAATGATGATGATGCTGTTTTTGAGGATGCTGCTGCTGATGATGATGACGATGATGATGATGGCAGTTACTTCTTTCGCTAAAATTCACAGCAATTTGTTTTACTTAACACATTTTGTGTTCGGCAGATGAAAGGGTGTTAATGAATGGGCGTGAAGCTAGCTAATAGCGTATATTGTACGCGTAGACTGTCGACGACCTCTTGACCTCGACGAAGTCTCCGCATTGGCTTGAACGAATGACTCTGGACCTTTGGAAGCTCAGCTTTGGAAGCTGAACGTTCTTTGGACTTTGATATAAAATGCACAGAAATGAGGGTACTGGCTGACTGACCAGGGTTCCAGATTCGGTCCACAGACCAACCTAGTCAGATCCGCCTAAAGGATTTAGGGGAGGGGCGAGGGCCTCATAAGTTCCCGCAACGATTCCTGCAAAAACCCGACCGAAAAATTTAGGGCAATATTGGATGAAAATCCTGAGGTCTTGAAAATTCTTTTAATCCACGTCAGGTCCTAACAGCTAATTAGGCCTGTTGACAATCACCCTATGCAACTATAAATTTTTTCTCATTGGTTTTGCAATAAATCGCACGACTACAGTAGTCTAGGCCCGAATAGAGGTGGCCCCGACCCCCTGCACGACTCTTGTAACTACGCCAATGAATGATGGAGAAATTTGACCAAAATTATTCTAGAGGTTTTGTGACAAGTGAGATACTTTTTCTACCTTAGGATTGGTGAATGCATTTCACAGGCTACTTTAAAAATTTACTGCGCACATTCTGTGTCCATACAATCGGGGAGTAGATCTTAAATTTCTGCTGGGGCGAACGCCCTTTTTAATGTTGCGGTCAGTGGCGGCTCCAGGATTTGGCAAGTAGCGGGGCCGTTGTGGTGGCAACTTCTAATCATGGGGGCCAACCATTTGTTGTTAGGTATGTAGTATTAAGTGTAAGGTCCCAACAGGGGGGCCACTATAGGGGCAGGCACTCAATAGGAGGGGCACGGGCCCTCTGGCCCCCCGGTGGAGCCGCCACTGGTTGCGGTCACTTTCCTCGATCATCGTAAATTCTAAAACTCGCTAAATTCGAAAAGTCGCTATATGAATTTTCGAACGTCACGCAATCGTCCTCATCACAGCGCCTATATGAATAAGCAGCTACTGCGTGAATTTCTATAGCGCTTTGTTAGCTATAGAAATTCACGAGATTTTACTTACTTACTTACTCGTCTCGCTGTAGAAAACACGCATTCCAGAGTCGATATCGACTTCGCTGACTCAGCATTTACTGTTCGCTTAGGCCAACCGAATACCGAGCATCAACGCGTGGGCAGTAGACTACTATATGTATGGTCTGACAACATAGTTTCTTTTCTAGTCTTTTGTTGAAATTGCGCCACATAAACCCAGGACTATGCATGTTTCTTCGCCGCTAAACAGAGTCGATCGGACGCGTTGATGAATAAGGCTAGCATACTTTTACGGGGGCGTACATGCAAGGACGACGTGATCGGCGGCCCCCTTGGGAAAATTTCAAGTGGGGGCTTTGCAATGAGCGAGATACAGAGATGGCAATGGGTCGGTCGGTCAATGGGTCATGGGGGTTAAATGGGTCACCGGTACCTGATGGGTCAAGGGTCAGTGACAGGGTAATTTCTAGGATTATTATGGGGGTCTTATGGGGTGTAAAATATCCCTGGTCAATGGGTACAGGAATAGTTTTCTTACACGGTTCTAACACGGTTCTAGTTCTATTTGTAAGTATCGGCGGATCAGCATATTATGGCGACGTAACTAAAGCGTTAAATTTTGTAGCTCTGCAGATGATCGCGTAATTATGGTCACTTCTCTTCGTCTCCAGAGGGTGCTGTTTTGTCCGCTCAGTGTTTTATACAGGCCTGTTAGGAGGGAAGATTCCCCCCCCCCAAAAAAAACCCTCAAAATCCCCTCCCTCAAATCCCAGCCATTACACAAATTTTGCATTGAGCTGTGTCTTTTCCCCTCCAACCAAGTCGATTTTCCCCCCAAAATCCTCAATCCTCCCTCCAAAGGCCTGGAGTCTAGATGAAACACTGTCCGCTGATATTTTGTCCGTGACATTTTGTCCGTGACATTTTGTCCGCGGACCTTTTGTCCGGGCACGCTTCAGAGCGCCATCGTCGAGACCTGAAAGCTCTGTGGACATACCAGCTAAAATACTGATATATTCGCAAATCGTTGAAACGCACAAGCAATCTCATTAATTTTGTTCATCACTGCAGCTGTTAGCCCTTCTCCAACTTGCTATGCCGTGGCATCTTACTCACTTGCTGACTTTAAAAAGAAGAATATTCGAACGACGAAAACGCCAAGTTACCATTTCTAAGCAGCTATTGATAATTTGGTGTTATATTCTAGACCAGAGGTACTCAAACTTTTTGAAGCTGGTCCATATCGAGTCTTTCATGGTTCCTGTGGGTCCACTAGTAACAAGGGAAGTACAATTACTACATGTGACAACTACATCATTAGGTAATTAAATTTAAGCCAATATTACAGGCTTGAAATTTCTCACGACACAGAAAGCTGTGGCGGTCCACAAGAACCGTCCTCGCGGTCCGGATTGTGGACCGCGGGCCGCGGTTTGAGTACCCCTGGTCGAGACTCTCCCTATAGGCCTAACACAAGCTCTCATCGTCTTGTCATGTAGGCCTAAGCGTTACTATAGATATAGACCTATTCACGAATCCATAACTTTCCAGCCTTCACAGAATCATTTTCGAGCACAATGGAGAAAATTGTGTACTCAACCAGTTGTTATAATATGGAAATTGTCAGAAGAAAATGAGTGGATCGGAAATAGAGGTGAAGAAAGGAAGCGTCGTATAACACTTTCAGAAAATGGTCAGTTAGTCCTATTCATTAATTAACGCGAGAACGAACGTGGGAGGAATTTTAAGGTCGGTTGGTTGAGTCATTAGCGACACATCGCTTCTGCATTTGCTGACAATACGACAGCGAAACGAATCCATATGTAGCCAAGTAGTGGTGGCTTGTAACCCAGGGCGCGATTTGTAGGGTGGGAGGAAGGGGAATCTCCTCCTCCCCCACTGCCCAACTGCATCCCCCTACTGCTACATCCTCCACCACCACTACATCCCCCACTGCTACATTTCCCAACAACTACATCCCCCAAGCTCGACATATCCCCCCCCCACTGCTCCAGGTCACAAATCGCACCCTGTTGTAAGCACAAAATGCTGGTTACAGTACTGACTACGGACTGTTCTCAACAGAAGACGTTCATCGCCTGTATCTGATGGCAGTTCACACATCGGAGTTTCAATGCTTTAAATTCTTCGTCTTTGCACACAAAAACTGACCAATTATATTACCTCCACTCATATTCAGTCGACCCGTGCGCCAGTCAGCCAGTGGCGGCTCCAGGATTTGGCAAATGGGGGGAGTGGGAGCAGAGATGGACATGGGTCCATTTTTTAGAACCCAACCCAACCCGACCCATCAAATCTCCAACCCAACCCAACCCAACCCATGCTGGCAATTGCAAGTATTCACCCAACCCAATCCAACCCACCCAAGCTTCAAGTAAACATATTCAGCAAATTTATTGCTAAGCAACAATTTGTCAATTACTGCATACAAATCATTTTTAAAAATTACCTCTCATATGTCGCTGTAGGGCCTATGTTTTCTGCCATTATAATTATCATTGGCGTGCAAAGGAAGGTAGACGACCGTGTTATAATTTGTACTTATACTATCTAAAATTCAGCTTCAAATGTTGAAAGACTAACGAATATTAAGGAACCCTAGAGCCATTATAGCATATGCTTAGCAAGTTCGCACGCACTCCCACGCAGTAGCTCATAAATGTTATTGGAGTCAATAAGGGGATTAAGATGGATTTACAGTGGATGGTTCAAAGAAAGTTACTTCGTTCAAAGAAAGTTACTTCCTTCTTTCATCAATTTCGACTCTCGATTCCAATGCCTTGAATTATTTACTTCCACCGGTCTTATGCAAATATCTCATGGCTGCGGATAAACATCTACCTACACTGTATAGGCATATGACTCTGCACAATATCGAGAACACAACGGCCACAACGGCGAGGGGGGTTTTATGTATCAAAGGAGATAAACTTATGCCTTTAATGCTTTATTATATAGGAACAACTGTGTTTGGATCAATAGAACCAGGGGCTCAAGACAATCCTGAATATAACCCCCCACCCGCCATTCGCTTAACTAAGAGCCGTCATAAGCCAGTATTGCCAGCGACAGTTCGGCGGCAATTTGTTAAATGAAAATGATCTATTATATAGGAACAACTGTGGTTAGATCAATAGAACCAGGGGCTAAAGACAGTTCTGAATATAACCACCCCCCCAATCGCTTAACTAATAGCCGTCCTAAGAGCCAGTATTGCCAGCGACAGTTCGGCTGCAATTTGTTAGGTGAAAATGCGAAAAACGATAACTATTTTTTTATAACCAATGTATGGTGTGTGCACTGTGCCACGTGCAAATCAGCGTTTTGCAACCCAACCCAACCCAACCCACCACAACTGCCTGAATTTATGACCCAACCCAATCCAACCCAACCCAACCCAACCCAACCCAACCCATGGGTTAACCCAACCCATGTCCATCTCTGAGTGGGAGTGGCAATTTCTAAGCATGGCGGCCAACTTGGAAGACTAGTCTAGTTGCGTAGAATGAGTGCACTGAAGTACCCGGGCCACTGGGGTGGGGGCAGGTATTCAATAGGGGCACGGGCCCCTGTGAAACCGCCTCTGTCTGCAGCCAGTTAGAGGAATACGGGGTATTACCCCGTCTTCCCCTACTCTCAAAAATCCGGCTGGCTTTCTAGTCTCTAGATTACGTACTCTTTAGTTTACTAGACCGTAACTTGATGATTAGACAAGAAAAGAATTCCTAAAACAGCTTCAAATTGCTAACGCGCGTAGTGTTTGTGTGTGTGTGTGTGCGTGTTTGCGTGCGTGCATCAGATCTTGCGCGAGATTTTGTTAGTTGAAATTGATTCTTGGAAAACTAAGTGCTCCGAAAGGGATTTTACCTCAAATCCTGGTCGTCATATTTAATTCAAAAGGTCTTCTTGTACATTGCACACAGGCCCGCCGAGAGGGTGGGGCAAGGGAAAATGTCAGGTGGTCTGTAGGGGGCCCGGGAGGCGGAGCCGCAGTTAGGTTTAGCTCGGGACACGACAGGTCTTAAGTTTAGGTTTTAGCTGCTTCCTGAAAACACTGGCGAGTAAAAAAAAGTTCGTCACCGCTCTATGGGCCCCGCAACTGTCCTGCCCAGGGGCCCGGAATTTCTCTCGGCGGCCCAGATTGCACTCAGGAGAATCGCAAAACGACGGACATTTCCCCATCGATTTATTTTTTTACAGTGAAATCCCCGCAACACGACGGCAAATAGCACAGACACTCGGGTTAAACACGGACAATCTCTGGTGACATCGATGCGTTTGTTTCCAAATCACCAAAATACTGTTTTAAAAAGTAACAATAAACTTGTTTTACTACGAAAAATTCGCAGGAGCTCTAGGCAAAATCCCAAATGGGACCTCCACACGTTGTCCAAAAAAACAGCTCTATACGTGACGAACATCAGGACAAATCCAACATGACAGAGGAATGCATGCCGCATTCATGTGGCTAAAGTGAGAGATGAGAAGGACAGAGGAACAGTGGCGGCTCCACCGGGGGGGGGCCAGAGGGGCCCGTGCCCCCCTATTGAGAGCCTGGCCTCCCAGTGGCCCCCCCAGTTGGGACCCTATACTTAATGCTACATACATTAAACAACAAATGGTTGCCCCCCATGATTAGACGTTGCCCCCCAACGGCCCCCCACTTGCCAAATCCTAGAGCCGCCACTGCAGAGGAATTAATGAATGAATGAATGAATGAATGCATGAATGAATGAATGAATGAATGAATGATTGAATGAACACCAGACCGTAACATGACTACAATGTGTACTGCTTTCCATTCTTTCTTTTACCAGAGAGCAATGAATTTCAGGGGACAGTCCAGCTTTACAGCTCATTGCGACCGCCGCCGTCGACGTGCTTTTGGTCACCGATTCAACGTCTCTGAATTCACAGCATGGAGATTTCTGTCGCAATTAAGGCGCTATATGATATGATTACCCCCTCTACCTGACGCTGCACGCATTCGCAATTTCACGCGATACAGACATGTTTGTGCAATGTTCGCGCATCATCGTCGTCAATGTATTCCGCCATGGTCCATCGGTTCCCTTGAAATCTTTACTTCTAGGCAGGGTTGTGGAAATTAAAGATTAATTAGGCTCAATCGATTAATCGTTAATTTACTGTAACGATTAATTTTGTCATTAACGATTAATCGATGTTTTTCGCCCATCACTAACAAATACACCGGAAGTCAGAATGATAATAACGACATCATTGATTGAGGTATGGAGGCGGAGAGTAATCGCGTTGCTAATAAGTCTGTGTGTAAGTAATCGAGTAAGAAGTAGTCGAATAATAAGTAATCGCGTTGCTAATATGTCTGTGTAATACAGTATGTATGTGTGCTTGAGTAGTTGGTTATCCGACGACATGCACAATATTGGCGTAAACTTAGATTAGATGAACAAGCGGGGGCCCAACCCATACACTTTCCCCTTTCCTTATGGTAGTCTCTCAAAAGTGTGCGTGGGGGGTCTCGAGCCTAGTGGCCTGATAGAACAGTGGTTCTCAGCCCTCTTTGCCTCGCGGACCACCTTTGAAGTTCAAAAGTTTCTCGCGGACCACCTGATAATCTGAGCAGTCATCTGCTCCTAAAAGCGGTGATGGCCTTTTGTTCCGTTTTGTTTGTCAGACTTTTTCACGTTGAAAATTTGAAAATGCACAAAATCCACATAAAATGTGCCGATAACCTTTTTGTGCTGATGACCTCGTTTTGCTCTTCGCACTTTTCAGATTTATCACTTGGAAATATGCACAATATTGGCGTATGCATTTGTCTAATTTAATATTTGTCTAATTTTTATTTACAGGTTTTCAGACCGCCGCCGACCTCTAGATCCCCTCTCGCGGACCACGGATCGAGAACCACTGTGATAGAAGGTTGCGACTATAATGCTGCATACGATCTCTCTACTGATTGATATGCAAAGACTTCCCTGTCTTGAGAGTGGCGATAAAAGACGATTGTAGTCCTATTTTTGTTCGTTTCTATTTTCAACCGTTTTCGTCGCAACGACAAGCGAGAGAGAGAGAGAGAGAGAGAGAGAGAGAGAGAGAGAGAGAGAGAGAGAGAGAGAGAGTAATGTGTACGGCAGAGTTGAAAGGCGAATACTGTAATAGGCATACGATTCCTTCATTTCATTTCTTTTGTAAATTCCGATTAAACGGTGTTTAATTAAATTTGGAGTAGAAATTTGTGGAGGTTAGAGAACCAAGCTGTTCCAGATCGCACAGAAGATCAGGGCATGTTGAAATTTCGATTCAGCCTAAAAATGACTAGAAGGCCTATCCTCAAAAAATACCTTTCACAACCGATGTAAAGAACAAATTTGCAAACGGGAATTCGAGCACCATTTGTTATATTAAGAAATCGTCGCGTTTTGACGTCAAATAAACTATAATAATTAATGGCCAAAAAGCCAATATTAGCTTCTGGATATCATATCAGACCACCGTACAGGTAAGCGTCGAGACGCATCGGTAGGCCAACAATAGACCATCGCTATAATGTCAGCACAGCCACGAACAGAGACGACCAGTCGTCTATAACCTAGACAGTCGCGCGAAGACTACAGGCCTACCAACAAGTGGTTTGTTATAGACCGTTACCCAGTAATGCCATCTCACCGAGCGCGCCGGCGCGTTTTCATACTTTCCAAGGACTACGGCGCCTATTGTATACGAGACCCTATACGTGTACGGCCCGTCAAAGCCCTGTCCGACGAATCGCTATTACGAACTCGCGCATGCGCAGTAGACGTCGTCTCGTCTATAGATTCACCCGGTGAATGACTAGACATTGCATACGCTGTCTCAATGCACGTACGCTTCGAAACGTCGGCATATTGCGCAGGTGATAATTACGAAATTCGCCGTTAGCGGTAACTAATTAAGAGAATCGATCGATGGGTAAGGTTTCTGTAGCCTATCTGTCGTGTGCCTTAAGGTGAAATATATTCTACGCGAACGACTCGAATATTGGGATATAAACCGACGGCCTTACCTGAAGGATCGGTCTTCCATCCTACCTGCGTAATAATAATAATAATAAATAATAATAATAATAACGAGCCGGTGACACGGTGGTTTGGACGTGAAAAAGAGTGTAGCGTGGATTGCAGAAACTGTCGTCAGAACATGTTGCGTTATTATGCTGAACACAAAAGGTACGCGCACAGTTCTTCGGCTTGAATGGATTTCATCTGCACGGCGACAAAACGGCCAGGTGAGTGGCGATCCGAATTGGCGCTAGATTAATTCAAATTTCAAACTGGCAAATTAATTCAGATTTCAAACTGCCACAGAGGATCACGACCGCACCTTTGTTTTCTCTTGCAAACCGTGTCTGGGTGGTGTCTCGTGACAACCTCGTATGAGATCAAGTGTGGAACGTTCGAATTTATTTGCCCCTCCCTTCTCCCCCTCCCCAACCCCCGTGGAATTGCTAAACAGAGCTATGATGTCATAACTACAAAAGCTATTCTTTCAAAGTGTTTTCCTATTGACAACGTGTTGACATTTTGACAAGGTAGACATCGTTGCGTTTTTCGGAGCGCAACCATTGGAAAAGGAATAGCATAGGTTTCAGCATGCAAGAAGTGGACATTTTCAATGCATAGATAGGCCTAAAGATACATACTTAAAATCAGTGTTTATTCTAGCCCCCTTGACATTGGGGGAGATTTTGAACTGTTTGGGGGACAAGGTTTGAGTTTCCACACGTTTGGGGGGATTTCCATTTCCCCAGCCAACATCTAAAAAATTTGGGGGGAATTTTCAAACTGGGGGGGGATTCCCCCCTAAGAAGGCCTAGAATAAACACTGCTTAAAATAAATATGATAAAGATGAATCTTTTTCCGTATATGACTGCATAAGCATAAGACTGTGATTGTCTGTTCAATGATGCGCATTATACAGTAGAAGCGGAGTCATGTTTATGATGATCTGTACGGATGAGTCAGTCCATGAACAACCTATAAAAAACACGATGGCTGTTCAGCGCTCTCTGTTCTGCGCGAACTTAAAAAATCGAAACCGCCATTTTGGTTGAACAGCTTGTGCAATCATCAACATTACATACACCGTGAACCAATAAAAAAGACACGCCGCTGTATTGTTTGTTCATAACTTTGGCAAATGTGAACCGATATTCAAATTGTTTTCACTATTTGACTCACTCAGAAATAAATAGGGACAATGCCATATATATATATATATATATATATATATATATATATATATATATATATATATATATATATATATATGGCAATTAACCGAACGAGAGCTAGCACACTATAATTTCATGTCTCCGGACAATTTTTTTATCATAAGTCCCTTGAAAAGTTATATATATATATATATAGGCATTAAGAAGTAGCCCTATCTCTTAAAAGTTACAGGAGAAAGGTCAGAGCGAGCAGAGTGTAAAGGTCATCGGAACCTTCCGAGACAGGAAACTGAATCATTAGAAGCACAATAATGCCATCTCCTGAAATTCACGACTGCATCAAATGGGCAGCATACGGGATTGGACTGCTTAAGCATTTAGCGCTTGATATTCTTATTATTATATATATATTATTATCATTAGCATTATCTAGCTGCTTGTCCGTCAAAATATGACGGAGAGCTTGGCAGTTTTTCAGCTCGATTTTTGTAAATGTTCTAGCATATTATTATTTATTGTATTGATGATGACGTAGAACGCGCAATGAGCAGAGTTACTACTACTACTACTACTACTACTACTACTACTACTACTACTACTACTACTACTACTACTACTACTACTACTACTACTACTACTACTACTACTACTACGACTACTACTACTACTACTACTACTACTACTACTAATAACTACTACTAATACGACGACTGATGATACTATAATAATAATAATAATAATAATAATAATAATAATAATAATAATAATAATAATAATAATGATGATGATGATGAATAATAATAATAATAATATAATAATAATAATAATAATAATAATAATAATAATAATAATAATAATAATAATAATAATAATTATTATTATTTATTATTATATTATTATTATTATTATATTATTATTATTTAAAATGGATTTAAAATGGTTTAGGAGGCTGTCAGCCTGTGTGAAAACCACTGTTATGACTCTACATTCAAAGTTGGTTTTACGATTGATTTGAATTGGAGTAGAGCGCCCTTATCGCCGCCGCCGCCGCCGCCGCCTTTGTCAGAGAAAAAGAGATTGTAGCAAACAAAAATAGGTTGAAGCGATTAGAGGAAGCTCTTTTCTGACCGGCGTCTCGAAGCTCTTCGGCGTCGGGACATCGACCGAATGACCTTAAATCACTGCGCCTGATCAATCAGATCGTCTGCTCAGTGTAGTCCCTCTGGGCGCAGACGACGACAGCGCTAGTCTGGGACAACACAGGTGCTCCGCCGGTCGCTGCCGAGTCCGCTCGTAATGCGAAGTTTATCGAGCGCCGGGCGATGATTTCACGGCGTATTCATGAATCACGCGCGCGATTAGACAGAACAAACTATGAATGAACTCCGTTACGGTATACCTGTATGTAGAGTGCATACCTCCGCCACTCTCGCTCGCCTCCGGTGAGTTCGACCGCTCGTGTTCATCGATGCGGAACCGAAGGTGCTCAGAAGGACCCGTTGCACGTCAATCACCAGAAACCACTCGACGCCCCCTCCCCCGACCCCGCTAAAGTTTGTTTATATGGTTCCGCGAGAAACTGTAAGGGTCCCGCTGAAATATTTCGTGGACATGTAAAATTAGGCCTGCTGGTTTTTAAAAAAAACTAACATTCTACTCTTAGATAATAATTGTTTTAAAAATCAACTAAATTCAAATCTTCGTCAATTTCTTACATTACGGCTACTTACACTGTAATTCTCATACAATCGAGTTCATAGCATCCTATGATAGATCGTATGTTTAGGTATTTCTGGACATAATTTTCAAGCGGCTATATTTAAAAGAATGTTGTTAAACTTAGACTTAGGTGTAATAAGTTAAGACTTGTACCATTGTACCTGACAAAATGTTGCTTATTGTATTCAACAATGTTTTCACTCTAGGGATGAGTGGGGCTTCGCAACGATGAAATTATTTTTCCAGGGTTGTGTGGACTCACAAACTTTGGATAACACTGAGTTAATTGTTTGCAAAAACAAGACTTTCCTATTCAGAGCTCGATACACACACATATGATTATATATACATTATATATAATTATATATATAATTATAAATATACTGTATATGTAGTTGAAATTGACCATTGTATTATACTCATATGTCTCTAAACTTATGTTGCGCTATTTTATTTTGTGTGATTGCACGCATATCTCTCCCCATCCCAAAATGAAATGCCCGCTGCATGGGTGCTATAGAAACCTTCCTTACCCCCACCCCCGGCAAAACTTGGGCGTTTGGAGAAGGGACCTCTCATAAAGCCCCGCATTATTAGAAGTTCGAATTGAAATGCCTTATAGCCTGCAAAATATAGGTTCTTTGATCAAAGCGTTGATAATTAATTAATTATTACTACTGTCTGCGTGTCTCGCCACGTTTTCGAATTGCCGGTTAGAAAGTAATAGGTCTATAATTTTCGCATCTTCTTCGGAATACAAATTACATTGAGATGATGACGACATATGTAGTAGGCCTACTATTTAGTACTAGTTGGTGACTATAGTAGGGTGCGATTTGTGGCCTGGAGCAGTGGGGGGAGGGGTATGTCGAGCTTGAGGGGGATGTAGTTGTTGGGGAAGTGTAGCAGTGGGGGGATGTAGTGGTGTGGGATGTAGCAGTAGGGGGATGCAGTTGGGCAGTGGGGAGGATTCTTCTTCCCCCCACCAATCGCGCCCTGGTGACTAGGGATACCAAAGGGAATATAATTCCCGTAAGCCGGTATCCTACATACAGGTAAGTTAGTGAGATGTCAATATATCAGTATTTTTAGAAGGAATATTTAATTATTGATGGATTAAAATGTAACTTTAGTATATTTTTTATTACCTATTCTCTTAATTAAGTAATTGGCTACATACACATATCGTTTTATTCTTCTATGATATATATTGTTTTAATTTATATTTAAATTTATTTAAGTTTAATATGTCAGTAAGCATTGTAAAGGTAATGAATTCCATACACGTAGACCAAAGAATCTTACAGTAAATAATTCACTGCGTAACAAAAAAAATATTTTTGTTTGTTCCTGGGTTCATAGCTTGATTTCCTAGTCCCTTATGCCTAAACTAACTAGAAAACAGTTTTTGTTCCAAACTGAATTTGCTTTTGGGGTCAGGGCATTGATATTTTGAAATTCGTGTATTATAGAACACATTCTCGGTTCACATTCAAAGCTGAGCAGACATACTTATTATTCTGGAATATTGCAAGCTGTCCATAAGTTTTTAGATCTGAACAGAATTTTCTATAACCTTCTGGAATCTTCTAGAACCCTGTTGCACTTTCTGGGAGCTTTCAGTTGCATCCATAGACTTTTAAGAGTGCAGATTTCTTAAGCCAACGTATTAGTGTATCTTGTTGCTGAGTAAGCGAATAGTGACCAGAAAAATGATTTAGATGGCATCAAGAGGCTGCTTGCAAAGCAAATGCATTCTGCTACGTTTGATCGCACCGGTACCCTAATGACATTCCCATCCCTACAGAGAGGGATCAACTGTCTTCAGGGGAGCGCGTCAAGGCAGACAGCGAGAAAGATATTGCAGATCCAGGATGCAATTGTACAGAAATAGCTGAGATGAGAAAGCTGTACTTCTCCAAGCAGAAAGATCTCAACGACCTGATCATAGACCTTAGTCTCACCAAGTGCAATGCTGAGCTTCTGATGTCTAGACTCAAGGACTGGAACTTGTTGGATGATAGTGTGCAAGTAACAGAACAGAGAAAGCGTCACGAACGTTTTTCCAAATTCTTCAGTCAGCTAGATGGGCTGTGCTTCTGCAGCAATGTCACTGGTCTTTTCGAGGCCATAGCAATCATCTTTAACCTGAGTGATGGTGCCAATTCATAGAAATTTCATCCAAGAACCTCAAAGCCATGCTACTTCATAATGGTCTCTCCTCGTGGCTCACTTTGTGCACCTACACCTCAGAGAGGACTACATCAGTGCCAAGATGTTGCTGAGTGCCTTGAAGTATGACAACTATGGCTGTTAAGTCATTGAGACTTCAATATGGTCAAAATGGTGACATTCCTGATGGGTCTGCAAGGCGGTTTCGCAAAATTTCTTTGGGTTTTCTTTGCCTCTAGAACAACTGGGACATCGAGGTCTGAGGCCCACTGTTGTAGAAGGGATTGGCCACAGCTGACCAAGTTCACCACAGGTAAGTTGGGAGCCGCTGATAGACCGTCGAAAGATGCTCATACATCAAGTTAGGCCTCATCAAGTAATTTGTCAAGACAAAGAATCCGCAGCTTTCAAAAACCTCCTAGAGCTTTTTTCCACAGCTTTCGGAGGCAAAAGTCGCAGCTGGCATCTTCGTCGGACCACATATTAGAAGATCACATAGCGTGACGTATTCGCCAAGAAGCTGAATAGCATGGATAAAGGGTCTTGAAACAGTTTCGTTGCAGTATTGTAGCAACCACAAGGCTGAAAACTATTTGTAAAAAGAACCATGCCAAAATTAGATGCTGAAAGTACATATTCTTCATGCCCATCTTGACAAATTCAAGGAAAACTTGGGAGCCTACCCAGAGAAGCAAGATGAACGCTTTCATCGGGATATGCTGGACTTGGAACGTCGTTTTATAACAAACACGTGATGGGGACTATGTCTAAAGTCTTAATTGAGAAAGCTATTGACAGTACAGACACAAATCTCAAAAAGCAACTCATTTCTGAATTTTTTAAGTAATTTTGACTGTTGTTGCTTATTTTCAATTAGTACATAATGTTCATTCTCGAGAAGAAAAAATGAACCTTTTTCCATTGTATAAATAAACAACTTTTGTAAGCTGTGCCCATGAAAGCAAATATAATGATGAATATAGCCATGTTTGCAGAGGCAACTGAAATATAACACTTAGAAGCCAGGAACAAAAATCGTGTTACATAGTGTGTATAATCTGGAGTTTGCCATAGGAATAATAAACACGATTGGTTATAAAGGCGTGGGAGTGTAAACTGTATGGGTAGGTTTTGTGTCAAAATCAGGAACGAAATTCAACCCATCCGCTATCTTTGTGTTGAAAACTACAACAGCTTTCATATTAATTAGCGATCAGTCGCAGCTTCTATAATCTAGATGTCTACTGCAGAGATTCGTTGAGTGGTTTTCCGACAGTGTTTATTCTAGCCACCTTGACATTGGGGGGGAGTTTGAAATGTTTGGGGGGACAAGATTTGTCTCTCCACGCTTTTGAGGGGGAATTTCCATCCCCAAGCCAACCTATACAAATTTTTGGGGAATTTTAAAACTTTGTGGTTGGGGGGGAATTCCCCCCCCCAAACAGCCCTAGAATAAACACTGGTTTTCCGACGATGGTAAGCTATCGTTTGTTTTGGTTAATGTTCTTTCTCTTCACTGAAATTTGACTGTGCGAAGATGGTCCTTTGAATATCCGAAAATTCCTGAACGCAGTTAAACAGAAGAGTCGACTAGACGAGACCAGGGAGAGGGAGAGAGGAGGAGGAAAGAGAGAGGGAGAGAGAGAGGGAGGGAGGCAACAAATGAGGCGTCGTCTGCTTGGACGAGACGAATGTCGTCTGCTAATTAATTGTTTTCGACTCAGCAGGCGTCTTAGCCATTTCATTGGATGGCTGTTGTTGTGCCAGACTAGGTGTAAAAAACTTGATGTTATGATACAAATAATTCTTAGAAAGCATTTTCGTACCTGCAAATGTACACTGTCGAGTGAGTGTAGATCCTTGTAGGATGTTTATATTTGGGGCCGTCCATAAAGTACGGCAGGCTCGAGAGGGAGGGGTCTAAGAAAGTGTGAGAGTTTGTGGCAGGGGTAAGGTCCAGCGTGACGTCACGCTTTCAGCATAAATATAAAACCTTAAATATACCTGATAGGAAGTATAACATTGTCGGAAGTTGAATATTTGTTTTTCTGCAGAAAATTGAACGATAAACTCGACTGTATCAACTAAAAAACCTGAGTGACGTTCTTTATGGACGGCCCCTTAAATTAGCGTACAGTCCGTACACGAACCTCGCGGGCGTTGTACATTTTCGACGCTATTTCTCCGGAACACATCTCTAAATATACTTTGGCGAACCTTTGAACTGAGAGATACTTTCAAGAAGATCAATCTGTTGAGTAGGCTTGAATCGAAATCTATCTCTACCTGAGTATGTCTGCCTGTCTGTCTGCTGTCGCTGTCGATAACAAGTCGTATATCATAATTATGGCCTTAATCGCTAGTATAGTGACTAAAACTAAGCTTAGCTACTGTTACAATCGACAGTCAGTGGCGGTTCCACTATGTTGATGACTGGGGGTGCATCCACCCACCGGAGTTTTTTCCCATCTTTGCGGTAAATTTAGAAAACATCTACTGAAAAATACTGCGGATGACGTTTTTTGGCTTGTCAGCCTTTTCCGACAAGGTTTATTAACATTAAGTGGGCAAAACGCTAAGAAGAATTGCCTTTTTTCTCTCATTTCTTTTTTAAAACTTTGCATCCTCCCACCAACTTCCTATAAATTGTTCTTCCCCCACCAAGAATTCCCGGAACCGCTGTCTACAGTAGCAGCTCGCAAGGGAGGCTGTCTTGTAGAGGAGCTGCAACCAGACCCCGTGACATCAATGCTACTAGCACATCGACAATGATTTCTAAGCATAAAATGCTTAAACGGAATTTGGCAGTAAAAAATGACCAGCCACTGTCCAATGGGTCCACCACGCAACTCGTCCAATAATAATAATAATAATAATAATAATAATAATAATAATAATAATAATAATAATAATAATAATAATAATAATAATAATAATAATAATAATAATAATAATTTAATAATTAATTAATAATAATAATAATTAATAAATTAATAAATTAATAAATTAATTAATAAATTAATAAATTAATAAAATAATAATAATAATAATAATAATAATAATAATAATAATTGATGCATTGCATTTATATTCAAATATCGGGAGGTTGAGATCGTGCAGTTTTTAGTGCAAATACAAGACAACCATAATTGCTACGTCGTCCGCTTAAAACACTCAAAATTAAATTAACCGGAGATGAATTAGGCCTTTTGGTCGCAATAGGTTTGCTCGACCCTTAAAGATACTCGAGTTCTTCTCATACTTGACTTGCTAAGTTGCTATGCATGGAAAAACGAGGTTTAGAAGACAGTCCTAGGCAGCTGTTCAAAACTCTAAAGTAAACATTCCCAGATAAGTTTAATGATTTCGTATTCACAACTGCGCGTCACTTCAGTTCTCTGCCGGCTTTGATCTCTTGTGCCATTTCAAATATAACGTCCGGCTTTTCATAATCAGCTCAACTACAGGTTTATACGTAATTGAGGAGTGAAGTGCATTTAGTAATTCTTGTATTTAGTAATTCTTAGTCCGGACCGCGAGGATGATTCTTGTGGACCGCCACAGTTAATTGAATATGTGTTTGAAAAATGCTAAGCCTGAATTTCAGTAACTTTCAACATGGGAGAAACCCTATTAAACCACTTGAAATTACAAATTATTATACAATAATACTACAAATATTTGCTTACTTACTTATTGTCATTGCAATCATAAGTTGATGTAGGTCATATTTCCTTTTCCGTTTTCATACTGTTCTTGCTTTGATTAATTGTGAGCTAACATCCTATTATGTTGGTTGAAATCGTAATCTAAACAATGACACGGGTTCTTGGTAGCATTGGCGTAGCCATGAGCAGGACCGCCCCCTTATTCGGGCAAGGATCAGTGGATCAGTCATGGGAATTGCGCGAAAGCGATAAGAAACCTTTTGGGAAAGGATGATTGTATAATAATACTATCGACACCTTCGCGAGGTCTAAAGTTGGGTAGGATAGGTCTGTAGGTCTGAGCGCCTAAGAATAAGCAGCTACTGTTGTGCTGCTTTCCAAGGCGCTATAGAAATCCACGAGATTTTACTTTACTTTACTTACTACTTAGTGTATAAGAGAAGGTAGGATAGGCGTATACTTACTGTATACGTAAGATGGATATTCGAAATGGGAAACCATTTATCCAACAGAGCGGGGGGATTTATTTTTAGGTACTACTTTCAAGTACTCTCTTTCAGTATTTTTTTAAAAACCAAGTCGTAGGCTATAATACGGGGTTTAGTGCAAAACCAACACAGTATAATAATTACCTTCCGCAAAAAAACACCCAGAAAAGTAAACACAAATAATAATTAATGATTGCGTAGGTCCGTAGTCAAACGGATATAGCCTAGTCGTAAAATCGCGTGTGGCAGTTAGTGTCCATGCTAGTAGCAGATAGGTGTTAATTATTGCTATGGTCGTTCATTGTTATCAGTTGGCTCTTTGTTCCAGACTGTTGACTTGACTGCCATTCTCTAAATTATGGTTCCCACAACACAATGGAGACATTCGTAGCTAACTAATATGTAGTCTGTATGGTTGTTAAATATTGCTTAAGCGTAGGTCATACACATTTTAAGTGGCCGCGCTGTTGAAAGCCATTATATATATAATGCTATATATATAGTGATATATATAGTGATATATATAGTGATATATATATATATATATATATATATATATATATATATAGTGGATCTGGTCTCCGAATGAAACCAACTACCGGTAATTCATGGAACCGGTTATGTTTTTAAAAAAAGCTTAGTGGCTCAAGGCAGCGTTGCATACACTCTCCTCTGCCATGGGTGGATTTATGGCAGTTCGGAGGTGGGGTGGGAGGAGTGGGGGGTGGTGTGGTGAGAAATTGCCATCGCAATACACACCGAAATGCTTGTCGTAATCCCTTTCATTAATTTTTCTGACGTATCGCTAGCGACATAGAGAACATATTATATAGCTCCATGATGTGCGTACTATTCTAACATCTCCGGCTTGACTTGGCTCTAATCATGATAGTGGCGCCATAGAAGTTCATTGATTGCTTGATAATATTGTTTTAACATCAGAATATAAATCGCATTTTTGTGGATGCTTTTGAACCATATGAGGACAGAAGGCCTACCTACAGTTGGCTTTCCTTTAGATGCGTTATATAGATTAGGCCTATTAATTCATTATTGTTCCTCCAGCATGCAATTGACGTCGTTTTTGCAATTAAGTCCACGCCAAAGTGGTTAACGTTCATTATGGAACTTCCTCTCAACGCTGCAATTGAACTTAAAGCGATGTTCTCTTTAAGAAAATCACCCGTGTGAAGAAATTTCACCACAATAATAAGAAGTCATTGATTCACCCATTCGGAAAATAGTAATTTCAAAGAAATGACTATCAGCAAATACAACATACGAGCGAGAATGAGATAGATAGATAGATAGATAGATAGATAGATAGATAGATAGATAGATAGATAGATAGATAGATAGATAGATAGATAGATAGATAGATAGATAGATAGATAAATGATAGATAGATAGATAGATAGAGATAGATAGATAGATAGATAGATAGATAGATAGATAGATGATAGATAGATAGATAGATAGATAGATAGATAGAAGAGAGAGAGAGAGAGAGATAGAGAGACAGACAGAGACAGAGACAGAGAGAGAGAGACAGAGACAGACAGAGACAGACAGACAGAGACAGAGACAGACAGACATACAGACAGAAGTAGAGACAGAGACAGAGACAGAGACAGAGACAGAGACAGAGACAGAGACAGAGACAGAGACAGAGAGAGAGAGACAGAGACAGAGAGAGAGACAGAGGCAGAGACAGACAGACAGACGACAGAGACAGACAGACATACAGACAGAAGTAGAGAACAAGACAGAGACACACACAGACACAGACAGAAGACAGAGAGAAAGAAAGAGAGAGAGAGAGAGATTTAGTTCTGGAATTTTGGATCCGCGCGATAGAAAATGTTCTCTTGCTAATTTCACTGTTATTTATAGATAAATTATTTACTATTCCAATCGTAGTAATTCCAAGTCAAGCTCCGTCGTTGAGGAGCGAAGTTCATTCAGCGCGAACATCTATTACGCCGACCAAACACCGACTTGACCTCGGCATACGTTTCCCCCCCCATGCAATAATTATCATATCGCCTTACGTCCGTCTGGGCCTCTAGGGGCCTACGTGCTGGTCAAGAAAGAGAACAGCAGACAGTCCGTCAACAAAAACCGCGACGACCCCGCCGTTGCCAATGGCTACCGGTCGGACGCTGCCACCAAAGTAAGTAAGTAAATAAGTGAATAGATAGTTGGCATGTATAGGTAAGTTAAGTCAACCGAGTTCTGTAGCGCGGTCCTGGAACATGGCGCAATGCATAAGCTTATTCAAGAGAGCTCAAAAGCAGCCGAAGGAGTTCCAACAATTTTCTAATAGTTTTTTTTAACGTTCGGACTTAAGAATTTCGGTTTCTTCTTGATAAGAAACTTTACAGATGAGCAAAACTCCTTCTATAGGATTCGCTGCAGATTAGGCATTTAGACTAAAATGTAAAAGAAAGAGGATATTGTATAATGAAATACTGATAAGTAAAGGCCTATAATTAGGCTTATATATAGTTGTCTTTGGGCTTATTTCAGGGTTATTTCTAGGATTGTGAATTGGTGGGGGGTGTCGGTAAAATTTGGGGTCTCTGCCGAATAAGTGTGAAAAAGTCATCCCACAAAAAAGTCTGACAGGCAAAAAACCCAAAAACCTTATCAAATCTCAAACAATTCTGACTGATAAACAAAAATCGTTATCACGTCTCAAAAAGTCTGACAAGAAAAAATGGTCATCAAAGAAATAAAGTTGAGGGGTGTTACTTCTCGAATTAGGGGGTGTTCGGGGCTATTTAGGGTACATACCATTGTTACATTAGGAAATTTGGGGTGTCGACCTCAAATTGGGAGAGGGGTGTGGGGGAGGGGGTTATGGTGTGTAAAAATATTCTTGACTTATTTGCAGTGCAATTGTGCATTTTTATAAAAGTTAAACCTAATATAATAATAATATAACCTAATATAATAATATAAACCTAATATAATAATAATGGGCAAATGACATGGGACTCTTACCGACGTAGAGGCTGGCGAATATTTGCTCATACCGGTTAACTGCAGAATCAGCTTTTTCGGTTAATCGGCTATTCGTTCATTCATAGTTTTATATTCATTCATTTCGCGCGAATACTAGAAGAAATTATGCTATTATCAGTATACCTGGAATACGCTGACGACTCAATAATAAAAGAATTGCTGCTTGAATCAATTAATATTAATTGCATCGTCAAGCATATATTTTCATTCACTCACTCACTTTCTCACTCATTCACTCAATCGCTCGCTCGTTCATTCGTTCATTTATTCATTCGTTCGTTCATTCGACGTTGATTGCATGCGTTGTTTGAACAGTCGCATGCAATTATGTTACAACGTAATTCATTAGCGGTTGTTAGAGAGTAATCGTCTGCGACAACCTGTTTGCCCTCCGTTTTGACAACGTTCTTGCAAATTTACCAAGCACTCGTTCGACGATAATTTTTATAGCGCCATGCACATCTGGCTCCAGACAGAATACCGACAGGTTGTCAACACTAGATGATGATCGTGATGCAGAGTTTCGCAAACATCGCTGTGAGGATGTTGGCCACTTACCGAGTAGTTCCAGACAAGTTATAATACTAGTTGTCTCAGCCTGTGCGACACGGAAATGAATCATGCATAATGAGTCTTTATTTGAATTTGCCGGTTTCTTCTTTTTGATGGTAGACGAATTAACTGACAAACGGATAGATGGATGGCTGGATGGATGGCTGGCTGGCTGGATGGAAGGAGGGACAGAAGGAGGAGTAGGCAAATGGCCGGGTGGAATTTTGGTAGGCGTTGGTCTGTGGCCGGTTAAATAAATTACGGGGGTTTGGACTGTTGTCTCCCCAGATTTTCGACCTCTAGATCCGGAATCAGACGTTTGAAAGCCTAGATTTTTTGTTGACCCTATAGAGCAGAGGCTTTCAACTAAATTCCACGAAGGGTGACACTTTTTTATGACTGCTGCCCGAGGGCCAGATGCAAAATATTTTAGGAGTTTGCAGTAATTATTAGTTTAAAAGTTATAGTTTAGGTCTATAGGTAATAGAAAACAAAATAAGTAAGTCGAAAACAAAGTCATTTAAAATATTTCGCATGTATCAGAAAAAGGTTATTCGTAGTTTCAGTATCGTCGCTGATCATTTCACGCACACCCTGGGGGCTGTCCATTAATTACACCAACCGTATCTGAATATCATTTGAATATCCCTGCTATAGAGTGTCGTAATTGACCGTTAGCGGTCAATCCTCAAGCCAAGGGCAAATAAAATACTGGCGCCGAGGGCTGGCCGTCAATTTTTCTCAAAATGCTGCCCGGTTCTTATTTTTGTACGGGTACCCGTAACTAGCAAAATCTCCATCATGATCTCTTATCTCCACGCCCAACTAATAAACTATACACTCCCCTATAAGGACTCCTTAAGGACCAATTTGAAGTCCTTGTCCTTGTCCTCGTCCTTGGGGAGTCAGTCCTCGTCCTTATCCTCGTCCTTGGTGGTCGGCCTCGTCCTCATCCTCGTCCTTGCAGATCGGTCCTTGTCCTGGTCCTTGTAAATTAGTCTTTGAAAAATCCTTATAAAGACCAAATTACTTGTATACCATTTTCAGTTGTACTGATAATTATGGTCCTTGTCAACATCACTGTACATAATGGTGTCACACTCCCCTCCTATCATTAGTGACATAATGGTGTCACACTTCCGCTTCGGTCCCAGCAACTATAAGCAAGTAATCTATTATTAAATACAGTAGACTGAAGCTACTTATTCTGCCTCCCGTCTGATGTGCCAGACAACGAAAGGTTCTGTGCTGGTGCGATTTTCAGAGTCGCCAACAGGTCGAATCAAAGGAAGGCTTTTTGTATCGAAATTAAAACTTACAGAATCAACAGCGAAAAACCTGCGTCGCCGCCGCCGCCGCCGCCGCCGTCGTCGTCGTCGTAGGCAGATGAAAGATTATTGCAAATGGCCTTAGGGTTTCAGGGCCAGTCGAAGGTAATAATAAAGCTCGGCGTTCTTATGAAGACACGGTGTTTTCCATGAATCACCAGTTTGGCAAAACATCCAGCAGTGTACCGAGCTAATAAAAATTTTATAGCCGAAGGCAAAAAGTAAATCAGAGTAAATCAGATGACCCTATATATAATTATATATATATTAAATATATATATATATATATATTATGTAGTATCGTATGTAGCATGTACTATAGACAAAACCAATTTGCATATAGGTATTTTTAAAAATACTGCCTGCCTTGCAGTCTAAAGTCTTGCCCACCACCCCTGGAAAACAATGAAATGACGAAATGAAATGACCAGAGGGGCAAAGGCCCTCCCTGCTCCCCAAATGACGTCCCTGTTGAGAGTTCTCGTTTGTAAAATACGTTTTCGATTTATAAATCAGATGACCCTATATATATATATATATATATATATATATATATATATATATATATATATATCGGAATATATATATATATATATATATATATATATATATATATATATATATATATATATATATTTAGTGTTTACCTGGTAGAGTAGATGTGCAATGGGTTTGACGTAAATCTAACTCTACGCTAAAGTTACGGATACGAAGTAACAAGTGGCCCACGCGATTGAAAGTCAGGGACTCAGGGCCGTCATTTCATTGTTTTCCAGGGGTGGTGGGCAAGACTTTAGACTGCAAGGCAGGCAGTATTTTTTTAAAATACCTATGCAGCATGCAAATTGGTTTTGTCCATAGTACATGCTACATACGATACTACATAATACGTACCAGTGATTATAATAAAATTATAAAAAAATTTGAGAACACAGTGAATTTTAAAACACAAAAATTCGCGAAATATTTATCCGCTCAAAACCAGAGGGGCAAAGGCCCTCCCTGCTCCCCAAATGACGTCCCTGTTGAGAGTTCTCGTTTGTAAAATACGTTTTCGATTTATAATTTTTCGCATTCCGACCAAGACCGTCTTCGAAGAGTGCATCTCGTGTGTTGGTCTTGATACTGTTTGGGAGGGGCGCGGATAGCCTAAGTGTGCGAAAGATCAAACGGGGTTCTTCAACCGGATTAGATATTCGGACCAGAAATTTAGATGACCTGTACATCCTATATTTGCCTACATCCAGATAGGTAAGTGAGTAAGTAAGCAAAATCACGTGAATTTCTCTGTGGCGCTTTCCTAAAGCAGGAACCGTATAGGGGCTGTCCATTAATTACGTCAACAATTTAGGGGGGAGGGGTTTGAAAAGTTTGACAGTTGTTGACAGGGGGAGGGAGGGTCAAGAGAAGTTGACGTCAACAATTTCACTTTTTACAAATAATCAAAAAATAGGAAATTTCATGGAATACTACTTATTACAATGGAAAAATCATGGCAAAAAAGGTAATCACCACCACATTTTGACACTCGATGAGCAAAACAGGGAAAGAATGATCATCACCGCAAAAATAATAACCTTGTTATTGGGACTTGTCGTTGATCTTGAGAGGGGTCAAAAGTTTGTGACGTAATTATAGGGGGTAACTGAAAGTTGACAGTTGTTGACAAGGGGGAGGGGGTCAAAAATTGCCCAAAATTGTTGACATAATTAATGGACAGCCCCATAGTAGCTGCTCATTCGAAGTATAGTTTTTGTACGCCTACGTCTGGCAATAATTTTCAAAATCAATCGTAAGATAAACGCTACTGGTGGATTGTTGAGAGCTGGCCACCGTTGTATCTCGTAAAGGCAAACACATGAGTCAGAACTACGTTGAAACGTTTAATTCGGATTTCGGACAAATATTAGTCAAACGATCAGACATAAATCGGTCGCTTCGTAGTCAAATCACGGCGATCTATAAAGATAATTGGCGTAGAATTGATATATGAATATCTAGATAGGCATTACTGGTGAAAATGATGACTAAAACATAAGCACTCCATCTGCCTCGCTGTTTGGTTTACTGCAGGGTCTATATTGCGTCATAGTTGTCGGTGAAAGTCAGCAATTTTCAATCTGGGGGTGGGGTGGGACTATAACCCCTGTGATTGAGACCGACCCTTTGAAGTAGAGAATGGAAATTTTGGGTTTTAGTTACCCGTACGCGGAAACCCAACTAACGGTCGAACATTTTTGGTCGGAAGTAGTCTGATTAGCCTTTCTTTTGCGAAAAATGGACGTTGGTTAATATGCTCTGTCTGTCTCTGTCTGTCTGTCTGTCTCTCTGTCTGTCTGTCTGTCTGTCTCTCTCTCTCTCTCCTCTGGTTCCATGTATATACACTGCTTGCAGCACGGCAGCAACAAGAGGACGCTGGATTTCGGGTTATTATCCAAGTCTAGAATTCTAAAGGGTGACCATAGTATAGATTCAGATTTTGAGAGAGCAAAATGGAATTGGGACGGATGCGTGGTATCATTACATCATAGACTCCATAGACTTTACAACAACTGATCAGATTTGAACATCGGAACATTGAGACGCGTCTGCAGAGTATGTGCTCTGATTACATCTACAGAGATTTCTCGATTTTCAACGAATAATGACAAAACATCTTCTGTACTTTCAGTATTTCCCTGTCGGTCAGTATCAGAGTTACTATTGATTTGCAGACTTCTTCTGTTAACCCCTTAAATGGGGATCCCGGATATATCTGTCCATTTTACATTAAGTTACAGTTAAATACACAGTTAAGGGGTTAATGATATCCACTGCTTGATCGAACGTCCCCTCGGCTGCCGAAAACAAAATATTTTTTATGAGTTCCCATCATGCATTTTTAATTTGACGCGATTTTGGGGGCGAAACCCCCCTTCTTGGGTATAGAATGATAGAATGTAAGGGTGTTTAAGAAGCGAGGACCATTTTTTTGCTTGTCAGGAAAAATGAGAGATGATAACGTTTTTTGCTTGTCAGGATTTTTGGAAAGTTGGTTACGGTGAAAAGTGAAAACCAAAATCCCCTCCTTTTCGGAAATCCTGGCTACGCCACTGGAAGATAGACAACACTCAACTTGGCCTTCGAATATACAGTACCTTGACACTTCGCATTCTTGTACTCTAGGAACACCGTTGGTAAACTTGCTTTTACTTTTGCTGGACCCAAACCCCGGAACTGTCTTTCGACACAGTTTCAACAAATCCAGCGTCTCTCAACTTTTAGACCGTGACGTAAAGCACATTCCTTTCCTACTGCGCATCCTACTTAGCCAAAGCCTATGGACTATGGACTCTATTTCCATATCTATGGACTCGCTTAGGGATTTTCAATCAGCGGACATGATTTGTGACTGCGATTGTAACTCCGGAGTGACCGTCTATTGATGCCAAATGCACTATTATAATGGCGCTATATAAGTTTTATGATTAATCGATTGTTTGAAGGTTTAATGTCGTTTCACTGAATTTTTGCACCAGCATTCACAATAAATGACGCGTTTATCTGTTCTAATGCAATTATCAAATTGTGCAAATACTGGGGGCAAATAAAGATTAAAAAAATAATAATGCGTGCAAATATAATACGCTTTGCTCGCATCCTTTTAATTCCCTTCGGCGAAAAAGAAGTTCAACTCGTAGGCCTATTAGGTTGCTGATGGATATGAACAGGGATAATGAATAATACAGCCAAATGACTACTCGATCATGTGACATGAAATTTTGTTATGACATGCACAGTTCTATTCTAAAACATGATCACTCCACCTCAGCATAGAGAATTCTGCATGTAGGACTCAATATTGTCAATGTATAAGTCCAACAATTCTTGTTCCTATAGGCTATTATAGTCAGATTGAATTGCGTAAAATGTGCAGATAAAATCATTGAGTATCATTAACCGATAAACCTTGCAAATCAATAGTGTAACGAATCAAATATAAATCTAATGTATTTGCAAGTTGCCTGACAGGATGAGTATGGCATATAATTTATAAGAGGTTTATTATTATTATTATTATTATTATTATTATTATTATTATTATTATTATTATTATTATTATTGTTGTTGATGGTGTTATTGTTATTATTGTTGTTGATGGTGTTATTGTTATTATTGTTGTTGTTATTGTTGTTATTATTGTTGTTGCTGTTGTTATTGTTGTTGATGTTATTATTATTGATGTTGTTATTGATGTTGTTGTTACATGGGATGTTAACGCACGTTAAGTCATTCACAAATTGAAGAAATTTAAGTGCGGAGCAAGTCTGAAGTGAACAACTTGCAACTTATCCTAGATCGCTACGCAGTGTCTGGGGAGGGGTCAGATTCGAACCCACCACCCTCCGATCGAGTGGCAAGAATGCTACTTCTACGCCACCGCGTCCCCACAAATATAAAAGCATTGTAACTATCGTATATTGGGCAAATGTCTTAGTATGGGCTAAAAGTGTGCTCAAAAGTGCCTTGTGATTATTATGCATGAAGGTTATTAGTAGCTTCGTTCCGTCCATTCAAAGGAACTCAGTACACGAACATCGGGTGATTCTTTTGCAAGAATATTCGAACAAAAACCTCATCGGAACAAAAGATTCGTTTGGGAATTCGATATCTATCTATCTATTCGATATCTCTGCTATCGAATAATATCTCTGCTCACCATTGGCAGTCATTCGAATAACCCGCTTAGGGGCCCATGCCCTATTGAGTAGGCCCTGTTGGGACTCTACCATTGGCAGTCCAAATTGCCCCATGAATAATCGCAAAGGTGATGGCAAAAGATGATAAAATACATTGTGGTCGGTTGATCTGACTACGTTGGCCCTCGCTCACTTGCATTGATGTCGAAACCAAAATCCCACAGCAGCTCCTTTGAGCGAGCAAAGGTTTCACACAAAATCCCGATTGGGGATTACACTTACCCTCCCCCTCGACATTGTAGATTTGAAAGCTTGGCGGCGCCCTTGTAATAGGCCTATTCGTTTATGTTACTGAGCATTAGTCTTTGTCGAGAGCGCGTTAAATTGTTTTTTAAACCAAGCTATGCGAGAAACGGATCAGGACAACTGGGTATCGCCGATTGGACCCCGAACAACTGGGCCCGGCATTTGGGTAACGGGACATTTGGGTAACGGGACATCTGGGCCATATACATCTCGGCCCCGTACAATCGGGAAAGAGAGAATGGTGCTTCTGGTTGTGCTATCAAAATCAGAATAGGCAACGACTATTCTTGTATACCGGTTTTATGCTTTAACATCATAAATCCCAGTGAGTTCAACGAATTGTATTCAATTTGTAGCCGATGACGGGGGTTGAAGAAGACTTCCCGCAGTTATTCAGTACTACGTGGATATAGCGAAGCCTCAGTTCTTCTTAAGTCCATATAAGCCCCTATAGTAACTACTGTATACTTTGCATTTACGATCAAAGAAATAGCACTTCACATTAAGACTTTGTACTCAATTTGTAGGCGATGACAAGACTTAAAGAAGACCGCCCGAAGTTATACAACAAACCCTCAGTTATTATTACGTCCAGTTCGATGGTGCGGGCCGAGATGTCCAGTACCCAGATGTCCCGTTACCCAAATACCGGACCCAGTTGTCGGGGCCCAATCGGCGGTACCCAGTTGTCGCGTACCCGTCAGTCAGTCAGTCAGTCTGTCAGCCAGTCAGAACAGAACTGGTCACATCAGAACAGAACAGAACAGTCCAGAACAGAACAGAACAGAACAGTTCAGAACAGAGACGTTCCACCACAAAGAAGAAGGAACAAGTTCGAGTGTGACTACGAGACGAGTGAGAAATGGAGGCGACAGAACAATAACATAATTAATCTAAAAGCAATTTCGCAGAGGCACTTGACAGAAATTACGTGTTTTTAGGAGTGACCGGTAGAGGACCTATATACTGTAATTGTCTCTCGTAATGGTTCTTTCGAATAATACTCTCGGTAAACATTACGCGATAGAACTGCGTTGCCGTTGTCTAATAGACATTCATAAAAAGAAGACGCATTGCTAAGGTCAAGGTCGTATGATTGTAATGACCTTCGCATGGGGTGACGAAGGCTGGCCACTCCCCAGTCACGAGACTATTTTTAATACGGACCTAAAGCCCTAACTATCGTATTTTCTTCATTGAAATCATCATTTGCCCCCTTCCTCCCTCCCCGCTAATCACCGGCCTTGCGACCGTACTCGAAAACCGGAAGCGACTCTGGCAGAAAGGGGCCGTCCATAAAGTGCGTCACGCTCGAGGGGCTCTAAGAAAGTGTGACAGTTTGTGAGGGGGTGGTGGTGGTGGTGGTGGTGGTAGTGGTGGGGGGTTAGGACCACCATAACGTCACAATTTCAGTTTAAATGAAATCTTGAAACAGTTTATCTTATAAGAGTATATAGTAAAAGCGTTTGAGAGAGAGAGAGAGCTTTTTTGCTCATTAACACTTTTTGTCCGAGAGACATAAAGTTTAGGCCTCAATTCTCTTCGGTATGACCGCACCCCTAACTAGGCCTACTGTAATTTAGCAGTGGTTGCCAATTTCAGGTATCAGGCAGGCGCCGTCTAGTGTAAAGGCTGAGAAGATATAGTGTAGCCAAGAACCAAAAAATGTGGCGTAAGTTCAGTAAGCAAGTAAGTAAAAATCTCGTGAACTTATATAGCGCTTTTAAAAGTAGTACTTCAGTAGCTGCATAATTATTGGACGCAATTAATTGAAATGGCGTGGTTGTCTGAATTATTATATTGAAACTGTAGCCACTTTTGCGAACCCAAGTTGAATTTTTTTAGTTAAAACTACGGCATCATTTCATCAATAGGGAGTGATTTAAAGTGGCTTATAGGAGGCATTACTGCCGCCTCTGTGAAAGCCACTAGGGGCGCTGACGGGGCTTGAGCCTCGTTCTCCGTCAGCCACTCAGCCTGCCGCTCCATCCAACGCGTAATCCAGTCTTCATCTTCCATCTCTGGCGTACTCTTTACATCGTCCGACCTCTCTTTCGATCACTTCATCCATCTGTTAAATTTTCTCAGTAGAAATTATCATTAAACATTAAATACGTGTCAGTGGCTTTTTATCCGCCGATCTCTCTCTCTCTCTCTCTCTCCCATTTCTCCCTCTATCTCTCTGTCCTTCTCTCTGTCTCTGTCGTCTGTCTGTCTGGCCCTCCCACTCTCTCCCTCTCTCTCTCTCTCTCTCTCTCTCTCTCTCTCTCTCCCTACCTCTCTACCTCTCTCCTCTCCCCTTTCTTCCTCTATCTCCCTGTCTTTCTCTCTGTCTCTGTCATCTGTCTGTCTGGCTCTCTCTCTCTCTCTCTCTCTCTCTCTCTCTCTCTCTCTCTCTCTCTCTCTCTCTCTCTCTCTCTGACTCATGACTAAAATTTTGTGTCGTAACGTTAGCTTATGACTGCATATATATATATATATATATATATATATATATATATAATTATATATATAGTCTGCATTGGCTCATTACACACGTATTGCACAGCAGCCTATATAGGCCTATAATTACGCTGCCATTGTCAAACGTCAAAACCATTCTAGAGCAGCCGCCGCCGCAGTCGAGTAGGCCTATAGATAGGCCCGAGGTCTAAACGCATTGTATATTTTCGCGGCCTGTGTACGTACCAATGCAGGTTGGCTATGCATTGAAATGGGACCGATTCGTTGCCGGCGGCCCCTAAACAGGCCTACAGCAAAAAGGCCTTGACAAAATTCCCGTCGGATCATTTTTCTGCAGGCCTAGGGATACACTACTCGCCACTAGCCGGCGACCTGCAAAGAAAAACCTGATTTCGAACGAGGGAAAGTACTCCAACCCACAGGAGGACATCATATTGCGCAGGTGAGAAGCGATGGCCGGCGGCGGAGGAGGAGGAGGGGTGTGTTGAGACTTCTCTGGATTCAGCACCGATGATATTCGTCCAATAGTAATCCTATCGTTTCA
>CM030837.1:16544724-16577224 GCA_018105865.1 Metaphire vulgaris
TCCGACAGACTGACTTAGCCTCGTAAACCACTTCAAATCACGTTACCACCATCATCATCATCATCATCATCATCATCATCATCATCATCATCATCATCATCATCATCATCATCATCATCATCATCATCATCATCATCGTAATCATCATCATCATCACCACCGCCACCACCACCATCATCATCATCATCACCACCACCACCACCACCATCATATCATCATCACCATCCTCCTCATCCTCTTCCTCTTTTTCCTCATCATCATCTTTGCCATCGTCATCTTCATCATTCTCATACTGACCTATTTGTAAAAATGAGCATCATCACAATTAACATCACTTTTGAAAACACTATTGGTGCCGGATAGCCTATGAAAGGAAAGCAATTTTAAGCAGCAAATTGGAAGGTAGTTCTGACTTCCGACCCAGTTTCTTCCTACCACCTCTCCCTGTTTTATCATGTCTGACGTCACCTGTATTAAGACCCATCTCGTCCTGGTTTGCTTTCAGGGAATAAAAAAACATTTGCTGTTTTGTTTTTCTCAGTCACTATTGGTATAGAAACGGCAAACTTCTGGACCAAAATTCATCTTCAAATGTTCAAAAAGGACAGGACGGAAGTCTGAATCTCAATCAACCGGACGAAGGCTACTACCAGTGCAGAGTCGAAAACAGCGCCGGAGTGGCTGTTTCCAACATCACCTTTCCTGCAGTCTGCCGGTCTGTATACCAATTGTTACGTGCAATTGTTACGTGCCCTTGCAGTCGTTAGACATTATGTCACGTTAATCTTGTCGTTTAATAATAATAATAATAATAATAATAATAATAATAATAATAATAATAATAATAATAATAATAATAATAATAATTATTATTATTGTCATTCAGTATCTTCACTGTCATTCAGGCCTACCACTATAGGGCCTATCTGTTATCTTTATCTTAGCTTGTTTATCGCTGTTAAAATTTCGGCGTTTTAATTAGCCTTATTGATAGGCGTATTCATTCTCTTCTGAATTAAAATCTACCTCTTATAACAGACCACCAATTAATTGATGCTAAGAAGAAGACTCCGACCGATCGATCTAATGGCGTAACCACGATTCTTGAGGAGGGGAAGGGTATGGAATCTGACACGCCAGCTCCTTTTTGCCGCCCCCAACCCAAAATTCCTGGCGACGCCACTGACTATGTTAATGAAGTCGGTCAAACAAACTATGGAACGCAAGCAAATCTCTAAATAAGGGCGTTAAGGTCGTTGTTATCTGAAAATGGATTTCCTTGCACTTATGAATGAAGCAAAAGGCTTGGTTATTCGCACTAGTTATGAACTTTAACTCTGTAATGTGTTCACGTAGTCCACATCTGGACGAGACACCACAATAATCTGAACGTTACTTACTTACTTACGTCTTGGATGTCAGCAACACAATGGCGACTCCAGGATTTGACTAGTGCAGGGGTTTCCGTTGGGGTGGCAACTTCTAAGCACGGGGTATGTAGTAGTAAGTATAAGAGTCCCAACAGAGAGCTACAGGGGCAGGCATTCAATGGGGACGGCACGCCCCCCCTCTTATGTGGAGCCGCCACTGCGGCAGCAGCAGCAACCACGATGCTTCCGATTTAGGCGGGAGACTCCCGATCTCCGGCTAGACTACAGCTAGGGTGGCGCAAAAACCGGACTTAATTTTTCAAGTTGCATGTGACTAGTCCAGTTTTTTTTGCGCCACCCTGTACATTGTTCTTCTGATTTCCTCGCAGGCCAGTGGCGGCTCTTTTTGTGCAACTTCTAATCATGGGGCAACCATTTGTTGTTTAATGTATGTAGTATTAAGTATAGGGTCCCAACTGGGGCCATTTCAATCGGGGCCTCTGGCCCCGGTGGCCACTACCAAGAAGAACATTGCAATGAAACGAAATGTAGTGTTGAATAGATAGTTCAAATTTTAAACACAATTCAACCCTAATTTTAACGGGAGCTCAGTGCTACCAAAAGCAAATCTCTGACCTGTTAAAAAATTACGGCGTCACAAAATAATTAGCAGTGAACTTCCGTTTCCGTTTATGTGATAAACTTAAAAGGCAACGAAAATGGCGTTTTCGTCAAAATCGCTCAAACGAACTGTAGGCCTACAAATTAATTAATCTTCCGGAATCTGATGACAAAGTAAAACACACAGCGACACTTGGCACATTACCCGGACCATTTTAACTTCAACTCCACCCCATGCCAAAATAGAATCTCCCTCGGGGTCGACGACGCCCAGATATTGAACCCGGGTCCAAAGACATCCCAGCTCTTAAATTAGGTATCTGAGGTGACACAACCACGCTTTTCGAAATTGACGTTCGAACTCTTGGTAGTCATTGGTCCCGGAACCTAGCAGAAAACTGAACGACCTTTGGGGCCTCCTGCCTCCCCCCCCCCCCAGCAGTGGGCAGATCTCATTGACTATCGTGAGTTCAATTCGTTCGTTAAACGTAGATTTAGTAATTCAATTCGTACTTTCGTCTGCTATGATTAGGTTCGGAATGCTACGCAGCTACGGTGCGTAATAATTGCTGTTAAATTAAAACCTAGGAATTTAAACTTCAATTCCGAAAAGATTCGTACTGTCTTACTTACTTCATTTTGTGAATGATAAAACCGAAATGATAAATTGTTTGATTTATCAGTTTTCGAAGAAGGAATCAAAACAACCGAGAGCATTTTCCGCAACGCGTTTCAGCCGCTGCTTTTACCGTGTGACCATATCAAACGAAGCATTCCTGCGCCCAGCATACGATGGGTGCGATGGGAATACGGCGAAGACAAGGCTGTAATGCTCAGTGACAGAATTGCTTACAGCGAAAATGGTAGGTTTACGATGATGTCATTTCTCGGTATCGTTTTATTTCAGTTCTTATGTTACTTAGCTTCGTCTAATATTCTCAGTACAGTCGAACCTAGTTAATGACATATACACACACACACATATATATATATAATTATATGCAGTGGCGGCTCCAGGATTTCGCAAGTGAGGGGGACATTGGGGTGGCAACTTCTAAGCATGGGGCCAACCATTTGTTGATAGGTATGCAGTAGTAAGTATAGGGTCCAAACGGGGGGGGTGGCACTGGAGGGCCAGGCATTCAATAGGGGGCACTGGCCCCCATGTGGAGCCGCCACTGCGTTTGCCTGAGCACTTATTGTATCAAATAGTGAGTCACTGCATTGCTTGTTTGTTGTGATGGCAAAATATGATTGTAATCGAAAGATCTGCTTTAAAAAATTAAGCCAACTGCATAAGCTGTCAGCGTGATTCATTTTACACCTGCTGCTATTACCATAATGCTATTCATGAGACTTATAGGCTTAACAACAGACACACGCACGCGCGTGCGCATAGACTCACCATATAATTAGCCAGTTGTGTGTGTTTTGTGCATGAGAACATGTAAGAAGTGACGGAGAAGTACAGATCCTGAAGTTGACAAAATGAACTTGTGTGCATAAAATTTTCGTAATGATATTGTGTACTTAACAGTTCTTATCTTGCTTGATCTGTTCAGGGAGTCTAGTATTTACTGCCCTATTCCCAAATGACTCGAATCCTGACGGAGATGAAAAGTCAAAATACAAATGCATTGCCTACAATTACATGACCCAGCGAGAGATTGGTGGAAGCTACTTTAGGTTGAAAGGTACAAAGGCAAAATAAATGATTTTCCATTTGCAGTTTTATAGACAACTATATTTGACACACCGGTTGCTCTACTGGTTTTGATTAGCTGATCAACTTAATTTTCCCATCATGGAATCCTTTCCCCATTCATTCCGAAGTCGATCTTTTCAATGGCTTCTGTAAATTTTGGCTTTTAGTGTTGCCGCCATTTTTCTAAGTTAAATTCTGTTTAACTACTGTTTTTCTACTGGTTTTGATTAGCTGATCAACTTAATTTTCCCATCATTTTGGCATTCATTAGTGATCTTTTCAATGGCTTCTGTAAATTTTGGCTTTTAGTGTTGCCGCCATTTTTCTAAGTTAAATTCTGTGTACTTATGTTGAATTGCTTGATATTGCCTGCCTATGCTTCAGCAGCTAATCTCTTGAAATTGAGAGACCTCTGTGCTTCAAGTACCACTATGCAGTACATTCTTTCAACCAATTGCATTCTCCAGTTCCTTTGTTCACTTCTCGTGAATTTTAATGATTCATGATTGTTTCAATTTTGGTTTCACAGCTATTAAATTTTAGATCCAATTTATCGAAACAAATCATACCAAACTAATCTTAACTCAGACTATCTAGTCTTATGATTTTGTCTTATCTACTCTAGACCAGTCTGACCCCATTTGTCCTAGTCAGGTATGTGGTATTCCACTAGTACTCTTACTGAAAGTTGAAAGGTTGATCCCCATGCTGTCTTGATGTCTTGTTATTACTGATTAGTCAAATTTGACCTGCTTCAGTCTGAAACTGACATAATGATATAACTTTAGTACAATTAATATTGATTAAATTGTATATTTTAAAATACCATAATTACGACGGAGGTAAGCCTAAAATGTTAACTCAGTAACGAAGTTCTTATTCTGTTGAGATGATTTGCTTGTAGTCTTAGGCCAGAAAGCACGAAGGAAGGCTTGTCAGAGTGTTTTTATTAAAATATGATTTTAAAAATGAATCTTTGTCTAAATTCAGTAAACGCAACTGATAGGGGAAATCAGATTGGAGCACCAGTGCTTGTCGATTCTTCCAATGATACAGTTCGTGTCCGTGAAGGCCAACAACTGAAGCTCTCTTGCATTTTTGGTGGCGTGTAAGGCCTTTCAGATGTCTAAAATATTTCAGTAATATATAGCTTAATTGTATGATAATTATATAGTTTCACAATAATTAATGTAATTAATATAGCTTGCTTTCTGTGAGGCTGAAATTACTTGGATGGTTGGACTTTTATGTAAGATTTATGCCATAATAATAGTATTCTGTGTAATTCAGAGAATTTGTGGTTGGATATCATCGTGGTATCTAACTTGCATGCGTTCATTAAGACAGCAATGTTTTGATGGACATAACTAAAATAAAATGCTAAAACAGTTATGTTATTAATAACTATTGAACAAAAAGCCACTGTTAGAGTTTAGCAGTGACGTAGCCTGGATTTCAGAATAGGGGGTGCTTCAACATTTTTTGACCAAAGGGAAGTCTAGATGAACAAAAAGGTCCTTGATATAATACTGCCCCTCCCCCAAACTACTCACCAGGTTTTTGACTAATCTTATGACCATTCCCAATCCGAATAGTGGGGCCAAGCCCCCCCCCCCAGTGGCTGCCTCAATGGAGTCTAGAGTTGGTATTATATTTGATAATTTTTAGAAATGGTTTTATTTAATGAAACAGAAACATGTCGGGGGCGCTTTGGATATTGCCCAACAAGACAGTCTTGTCTCCAGCATGGCAACTGAATATACCCAATGTAAAGACTTCGGACAGGGGAAACTACACTTGCTATGTGATCGGGGGTGAAAACCCCAAACACACCACCGAGAAAGTCATCAAAGTTATTGTTGATGGTTAGTTTTGAAACTTTTCGCTTTCACCAAGAGATAAACTTATTTACAGCAAACGTTTACTTGTTAGGATAAGTTTTTTATGACTGCTATAAAATTGTTATTGAAGTTCATTAAACATGTAAATAGGCCATTGGAATGGTACCGGTAGCTTGGAACAAGGAATATGGATGGAAGTGCATTGGTCTAGTTAAGTGCATCATGTCCACTGATGCCATGCAACTTTGAAAAATACTATTTAATAACTTCAGTTGTTCAAGATTACAGTGCAGAATTATGTAACTGAACTGATGATATTAGCAAACTATATTATTATTATTATTATTATTATTATTATTATTATTATTATTATTATTATTATTATCTAGACAATTTATATAGCGCTGTACGCATGACATACATTATTTAGACTAATCTTATTTTGTATATATTCATGTATTCATTATTTGTTCTATAATTAATACAGTGATCATAATGAAATCATTTAGTTAATCTGTAACTTTGGAATAATGATTTGTGAAAATTAATCATTTTTAATAATTATTAATTATTTTAAATAATAATTAATTAAAATTAATCAGTCCAAAGAGGTTTGTAAGAATGTCATGAAACTGCATATCAATGTGCATTTTCTCATTTTCTTTACACATGAAAACACAAACAACTTATTCATATACAGATAACTGAGGTATGCTTTTAAGAGAAGTGATGTCGAACGTTGTTGAATTTGAACCTGTCAGCTCCCATAATGTGCCAAAGTTAGTGATACTTTAAAAATAATTTTTTACCGTTAGAAATGATGTTTCATTATTTTTCTCAAATCTTCTTTCATGCAGCATTTCCCCGGCTTGAAACCCCACTGCAGGGTCAGAGGGTGCAGCGCGGTGGCTCAGCGCACTTCACTTGTCGGGGAATCGGACAACCAGCTCCCAAAGTTTCATGGATCATCAACGGTACGATGTACAACGGTACTGAATACAGCAGCACTCAGTTGATTGGATTTCAGTACCCGGGTAGGTCTATTATGATTTCTCAAAAATAGCTGTAGATTGAACAAGAATGAATTTGACATAATGTGATTATTAATTTTGCTGTGTATGAATAACCTCTTAATACAAAAAACTATGCTGTTCAGTTGCAGGCTCTTTTCCATTTCGTATAATTTTATAATTTAGCAAGCCTTTAGTTTAATGTATTACCAATTTCGTGTTTCAGCATCACATTTCTGTTATCACATTTGTAATTTTGTAGTGTAAGTTTTATCAAAGTAAGCACTTTAGTCTATAAATTATGCCAGCTTGTGAAAATGTCTAAAACTTTCATTGCCTGTGCAAAATTTGTCCACAAATATCAGTCGCAGTTAGTTTTTGTAGTAGATTAACATAGTGTTGTTATAGTTTGAGCATATCTTTAGGATGAAGATACGTTTTGCTGTTTACTCCATTATTTTCAAAGTAACTCTTAAATTAATTAATTAATTATTAGTTTAAAATTTAGATTTCTTCTATTTACTGTAATTTATTTCATAAGTTCAAGAGTATCGGTATTTATCCTGCCCAGTGTTATTTTGAAGGTTATAGCATTATTTGTCCAGTTTGTGAATTTGACAGTTTCACAGATTGGGAATTGCATAAATATGACTATTTTAGAATGAAGAATAGAGAGTATGAGAATGTTAGCATGAGTTGAGTGAATTTTAGAGATTTGTGTTCCACCCCGCCCCCCTCTTTCCAGCCTATTTGCAACAGTAACATGATTTAGCTGATTTACGTGGGAAGAAAACATGTTCAAACGATATGATTAGCAGCTAGAAAAATCTTCACTGAAGTGCTCTAGTGCACTGTGCACCTGTACCATTGTGTCGGTGTCTAATGCTGCTAGTAGGATTTTTACGACTCTATGCCCTTGTAAGCCACAATATTAAGGACCTTCGGTATTGAGTTTTTTAAAAATTGAATTGAAAACATCATTTATTTTTCAACTTCATAGAAATTTCTAGCATTTAACGATATAACATGAAAAAGATGTATAGTATAAATGCGTATTTGTCATTTTTAAAGTTGAGCACAGAAAAATATCTGAAGACACATATGCGTGTTTATGATTTATTGGCAGTATTTGTGTTGAATTTCTCTTGTTGACAAAATTATGTTTTGAAATGATTTATAAGTATTTTATGTTAAAAATTCAAATAGAATATTTTTGCTAAGACTTGGTTTCATGAACATGCCAACTTAAAGATTTTGTCATTAAAATCATTAAAAAATTATTAAAAAATTATTAAAATCTGTTTTCTGAATTTTTAGAGTGTGAAAACATTGTATAAGTTAATAGAATGAAGAGACTGACAACTTGAAACACTCCCTCAAGTCTGCTGAGTGAAGTGAATACGGTGGCACTGTAGAAATTAACATTAAAGAAGAACTACACAGTTTTATTTATCTTGACACAACCAAGACTTCAGAATTTTTTTGATTAAAATTGTGCATGCTGACAAGAAATTAACTCACTTTCTGCTTTATTTTATGACTTCAGGTAGCACCCATGGTCACAGCCTCACACTTCACGATGTCCAAAGTAGCGCATCGGTTGCGTGCAACGTGAGCAATGAACACGGTTATCATTTGTCATCTTCCTACCTCATAGTAGGCGGTAAGTACCATGTGAAAATTTTCCAGATTTTCCAGTTGCTTTACCATAGACATGCATGACCTCAATAGTGAGTCTTAATTCTAGCAGATTTCAATATCCTGTTATATTGACCATGCATTGGGAATGGGTTCCTTATTTAATTCAGAAATGAAAATAGTCCAGGGTTAACTTCCTGGACTACTTAATATAAACCTTTTCTGGGCATTTTGTTAGGGAGTCCAGCTATTGGTACACACTTGTCTTCGAAATACCTTCATATGCCTAGGCAGGAAGACACATTAATCATATACAGATGTTATCCGAACTGTCGTACAAAGACATGTGCCTATGCCATTATTTTCAAAAAAAATTTCATGCATTTTTACTTTTACTTTGACCAATGAAGTTTTGATCAATTAAAAATGTCTCTTTTTATATTTACAGTGTTAACTTTAAAAACATCTTGTAGCCTACTGATAGCTGATAGTAATAGATTTTAAAAACGTGAAAACTAGGAAAGACCACCACAATAGATTTACAGTATTCTGAATTTGAATCAAGCTGTGTTCTGTACCAAAATTTAATGGCAGTGGCATGCAGACACTGGTAGACGCCCGGGCCAAGTCAATTTGCCAAGTTGATAATTTGTAAGGATTTTCACGTGGAAAAGTGTTGACGAGCAAAAAAGGTTGCTGAGTCCATTTGGATGCCCCCCTCCATCTGGTGGATGCTCGAGGCCACCGCCACCCCTCTGCACGCTACTGCCAAATGGCTTAAAGCTTTCAATGGAATATGATAATAAAAATGGAATTTAACGAACGTAACACTGTACGAAATCTAATTTGCAAAGTCTTTGTTTCTTGCCTTAAATTCAAAAGATAATGTAGCGACAACATCTAGTCACAGCCAGAGCAGTTTAGCGCCGTCTTCAGCGGACGTTACTACAAGAGGAACGTCACCATCGACAAGCATAAACGGAAGCTCCAGCACTCCGTCGTCAACCATCAGAATGCCCTCATCCACCGGAGGTGGAGCAGCGGTAGAACACAGCACCACCACCATCTCACCCGGGAATGACGGAAGCAAAGCAGCAGAACCGAGAAGTACGCTGCGCTGCAGAATTATTGCACTCATCATTTGATAGACTTTGGAATATCGAAACTTTTTAGAGAATGCAATGTTTAACCGTGCAATTTGACGATGACATGTGTGTGTGATGTCTTATGCTGACGTTTGAGTCTCGAATCTGTGATGTGGGATGGGTGTTAATTTTTAATCTGTGCCATTACAGAGCCGAGAGTCTCCATCCAATATTTCTTAGTAGGCTTCTAAGGAGCATCTGCAGCTTGGTAATGGTCTGATATATATATATATATATATATATATATATATATATATATATATGCATTACTGCAAAAGAAAGGAGGAGCCAAACACACACACAAACACACATAGACGCCCATCGTCTTTGATACGGACGCGTCTATAAACAAACACAACACACAGAAAAGAAATTGTAGACCAACTTGGTTACATCACTTGCCCAAAACTCAGTTTGCATATGAAGCAATATGTTTATTAGACTAATAGCATTGGTTCTCAATTTCATTTAAGATTTGAATCATTCTTCATAATCAGGACGGCCATCTCCCTACTACAGTGGTCCTCACACAGGGCAGACCCTCCTCAACAACTTTAAACCTTGTTATTATTATTATTATTATTATTATTATTATTATTATTATTATTATTATTATTATTTTAAGCTGTTTTGAATGAAATTTCAAACTGTTGCTTGCAGTTTGAAAGTTTAAGTTTTCACCATGTTTTCAGCATTGTTCAGTAAACTTAAAAGACATTTTTTTCTGTTTTCAGTAAACGTTTCTGAATCCGACTCCACGGACTCAAACAAGTCGACTCTTGTTCCAGTAGCCATTGGTGTTGTGGTCGTAATAATAATACTATTTCTAGCTGTAATCGGCTGTATAGTGTATCGACGAAGAAAAAAGCTGCATTCATATTCACGTAAGCATAGCAACAAATATTATTCACGGCAAGAATTAATTTTGAAGAGTTTTTCCTTTTGAGAGTTTGCAATTCTCATTGTAGAGCATAGCAAGAATTTCTGATGAGGAAAATTATAATTATTTTCTATGATACTGTAGAAGTGAACCTTTGAGTTTGTTAAATGTGATGCTTAGAATAGGTATAAATTTTTCTTGTATATTGTGAAATCTGCTTTAGCAAAGTCAGTAGAAGTTGTAATTGTTTACTGTCAGTTTCGATGTTTTGTGAGCCTAACTGGATCTTCGTGCAATCCCAAATGCGGATTTTAATTAATACGTGTATTGTGGACTCATTTTCAGTAGGGAGCGTTCACATGTAGAATTTTCAGCTTGTGTATTGTCAGTTGGAAGCGTTTGAAATAATTTGCAGCTAGATGGATAAATCTGTTTTTCTCTCTCATTTGTTGTTCTTAGTAAATCCGCAGGATCAGCAAATTGGACTGAAAGCCGAGTACAACAGCAGGGATCAGGACCCCACGGCCGGTGATTCAGATGACAGTGGATAGTAAATATTGTTCTATTCTCTTCTATTCTATTCTATTCTATTCTACTTGATAATTTATGTAGCGCTATAGCATGGCCAAGGCCAAAGGCAAAGCGTTTTACACAATTGCGCTCATACGATATAGGAAATAAATGTGTTCTAAGGTTCGATAAGAATGACTCAAAGTTGGTTGTCATAGTCACTGAATCTGGAAGTGTGTTCCAAAGGAGTTATGTTATGCTGCTTATTTCTTTTCTCATAGCATTATTATTATTATGCATTATTACTACGTTGATTTAGTACTGCATTATTGTTATATTATATAGGTATATATTATTTTATTATAGTTATGAGCTCAAAAAGTAAAAGATTGCATAGGAACGATACTGCATTAAATTTAGTCAGCAAATCAGTGTTTGACCAGTAGAAAATAATTATAGGCATAGCCAAAATTTTTTCTGATTTTTTTAAAGAAAGAGTCATCTTTTTCTGATAATTATAATGCTCCATTTTAATTGTCCTGCAGATGATAAGTCTGGGAGTTTCACCAAATTTATCCACATTTTCAACCTCTTGTGATCACCATAAAGGTGCTCACAGTAGTAATGTTTTCGTATATTTTTGCCTTTATTCTCAACATATTGGCCTATAATCGGGCAATGTTCATTCATCGGCTTCACTCATTGGCTATGCCTGTAGTAAGGTGCTCAATAAAAAAATGGGATAATGACCTAAGCTTTTCAGTTTTTGCTCTTTAGAATACCTCGATCATCCAGTCCTTAAATCAAAATAATAATAGAAGTAGTCTTTGCCGTCGGGAAATTGTTTTAATTTTACTTCTACATCTCCGTGTAACTGTCAGTATCTTGAGATGGCCTATAGATGGCCTATAAAAAACTGTTTGGCAACTGTTTGGTTGCAACAGGTTATACAGTGGATCCCACTTAATTGCATACCGCTTAATTGCATAACACGCAAAATCGCATAACAACATAAAAACCCGAACCAGTGTTTTGTGCGTACAATTAATTATCAGACTATCAGACTGGGCTATTCGCATAGCCCAGTTAATTGCATAAGCAAGGCTTGCACAGCACCTATGCAATTAAGCGGGTTTCACTGTATATATTGCACTTTCTAATGTTAATGATCTTAGAAAAACTAACGACGATAGCTTGCTTCTTTTAAGTGATGATGTTGGTCGGAAGACAATTACAAACTTGAAACACACGAAACGCCTTTCGGACACACCCGAGGAAACGTTCCTGTCGCACCTGTGACACCGAGAGAGCGACACACTTTTCGGCGTCGTCTTGCCCGCGTCATCAGTCCACTCCCCTCGAAGCGACATTCGGTCGCCTTCCGGCCAAAAAAGATGTAACGGAAGCTTAATGTTAAGGTATCTGCTGTGAATTCGTGTCTGAACGGTGCAGTGCATACGGTCTGCAACATCTGCCATGCACGCAGATTCCACAGACTTCAGTTTTACGTATCATGAGACGCGTGACACATTCCATTCCTCTGGCGGTCGGAGCAAGCAAAGACTGTCAAAGGGAAATGCTCGTTTATGTTCGATCGTTGCGGACACACACACCGTCATTTTGCGACTTGCTTGAACATTCCACGCAAGAAGGTTGCTTTGCCGTATGCAACGACTTGCTTGAAACTAAGACAGTTCTGATGAAGTCTTCAAAATGATGTTGCCCGTGGCAACTGTTTGGTCTGCCTGTATCCAAAAGTACTTCTGAGTTAGTTATGATGTTGCTAAGCACAGAATTTGAACAGTTGTTCCGACTAAAGCCGAAAACATCTAGCAGGAGATCCAGACTATCGGAGACCCCTCCTTGTCAGTTCCAGGAGCTGCAGACGTTGACTTTGTTATGCAACATACATGACTGATGCTTGGATTGACTTCCAAATTTTTAGCTTTGTTGACGGATGATTTTTTTAAAAACACGAAATAGAAGTTTATTTACAGCGGTCTTCCACTGAAGATTTTGTAAACCTCGACGACACGTGACGGCCAATAATGTCACGAATGAATGTTGTTAGAGTGTCATTTGAATTGGCAAACATTGAAATTTTTAGACTTGATATTGCTAAATAAGTGGCGTAGGACTCGTAAAGTGTATGTGACACACTGTTTCCGTTGATGCTGTCTTGGAAACAGTGGCGGCTCCACAGGGGGGGCCCGTGCCCCCTATTGAGTTCCTGGCCCCCAGCGCCCCCTGTTGGGACCCTATACTTAATGCTACATACCTAACAACAAATGATTGGCCCCCATGATTAGAAGTTGCCACCTCAATGGCTCCCCACTTGCCAAATCCTGGAGCCACCACTGCTTGGAAATTACCAGTCTACATATGAAAAATGCTCGATTTTCCGGTGGGGGAGATATGGGTGACGAAATTTAACCCCACTTGATACCAACTCATCAGTTAGAGGTGAAAATGTTTGTTTTAGCTGATTGTACCTCACTAGCGGGTGAATAGTCCTCCGTGCTCCACTAGATTTTTTTAAAAAATCGACAACTGATATGAAGGCGTTTGACCAAAACAGAACACTGCTTCTATCTTGACAAGTAGGCTAATTTAATTTTATTTTGACAGAAGCAAGTGGTGCTTACGAGTAATTATCGTTATCATTACACTGTTTACTATCTATCGTTATGATTAATGTTAATGTTAATAAATTATATTTATATTTTTAGTTGGTTTGTGATACTTTTCAAATAATGCCCATAAATTTTGATGTGTCAGTATATCTAATCAGTGATGTTTTGAGGTCTAAAGTCAAGATCGTATAACAATAGTTCGGACTACGCTTTCTAATGAGCTGTCGCTAGCATTTAGAGCTGTTTTAAAATGAATATTTGGTGAATATTTGGTGTGTTCTGTCCTGTGTTTTTAGAGTGTCTAGAGCAGACGTATGCTTGTGAACAGAATGTATGCTTTGTGAAAAAAATGCCTCGATCTAATTTAGCGGCTAACATTTGTGAAGCTTTTAGTGATTTTGTGTATCTGCATATTATTAGCTTTTGCCAGATTTCAGTGAACGCATTTGCAATAAGTTACTCAATTGTGTTGTGAAACGAGTTATTTGACGTACTTGTTTGATTTGCTACTTTATCTCCTGGGAAGATTCATTTCACCAAAGCAAGTATGTTAAATGCGTAGTACGTCCAAGTACGCAGTCGCGTATTATAACGCTGCGAAAATTACTTGGGAAGGCGTAAACCTATTGCTTGAATTTGTAACGCTAAACGTTTTATGCCGTTATGTTGCTGGGATGATCGTCTTAATTAATGTTGCGCAAGTGAAAAAAAAAATTAAAAGAATTTAGAAATATTTACAAAGAGCTAGATCTAGTCTGCCGATTTTAAGAGATATTGGCTGTAGAACATTGGCGGGTGGCCACTGGCCAGGGTTACAGAATAGGCGACACCATAATTTCTACAGGCCAACTTGGACAGACCTTATTAGAAGGCTTGAGAGAGCGTTCAGAGCTTCCCTAATGGGCCGAAAACAGGGGCGTAGCCAGGAATTTGATTTGGGAGGGAGTATAATGTGATTTGGGGTGTACATCTTTAAAAACTTCGAAAATCTAAAAAAACACATTAAAAACTTTAAGGTAGCTTGATTTTTGGGGGTACACACATATATATATACCGATATACCCACCGTCGCTACACCCCTGGCAGAAAATATTTACACTATAGTGTGATTTTGGATTAAAGTCGTGAGATTTGGGGCATATTTTCAGACAACATATCGGCAATAGCCCTGCGCCTTCTCCCGAAAAATTCTCATCGGATTTGCACGAATCCGACGACTAATCTAAGCCCGATGAGAGAGGCCCTGCCTCGCTTCTTCCCTCGTGGCTTCGCTAGTGCTGTAGAATTATAATGACTGGTAATGTTGAAACAGTCGAGGCAGCTCAGCAATAGCTTTCCTGATTATTTCCATCCAAGGTTGAACCTTGTCGAGAATAGGTTGTTCTTCTTGAGAAACCTGAAAACAAAAACAACATCGGTTTTGATCAATCTTGCTAGTAATTTATCACACGAGCAACACTGACAGTATTACGAGTTTTACTAAATATCTGCAGTCAAGCCAATACAGGCACAAAAAACAGAAATGAACACGAATTCTTTGAGCTTTTTCGTCTTTTGAACAAACTCTCAAATCTGAATTTTAAAAATATTCCTCGCTAACTGCATATAGATATAGCAGTGGTGCGTTCAAATTGTTAGAAAACTGGGCTATTAAATGTTAAAAGTAATAGTCATATCCGATCCATGGTTTTTCACAGGCTTATGGCTAAACTAAAGGCTAACCTCCTTGAAATCACATTGCATGTACTACTACTACTACTGCTGCTGCTGCTACTACTGCTACTATTACTATTACTACTGTAGTACTACTAATAGGCCCCTAATACTAATACTACTAGGCCTACTATACTGCTATTACTCCTCCTCCTCCTATTATTATTATTATTATAGTAGTAGTAGTAGTAGTAGTAGTAGTAGTAGTAGTAGTAGTAGTAGTAGTAGTAGTAGTAGTAGTAGTAGTAGTAGTAGTAGTAGTAGTAGCAGTAGCAGTAGCAGCAGAAGTAGTAGTACTGGTAGTTAACTAACGTTACAAAACAGTAGACCAATGAAAACTTGCCTTTTCTAATGAAGAAATTCCTTATTGCGTCTCCGACAGAAATCTTCTGACGTCGAAATTTTCTGTTCTTCTTTGGAGTAAGATGTAACTTTCTGGTCAGACTGCCCAATCTGCTCTTCTTTTCCTGAACGAAAGAGTCGTGGACATTTGATTCACATGCGCTGGTCGGTGACATGTCTCCGTGCGAAAAATACGGAACCTTTGCACCGTCGCTGGTTTTAGTCGGTTTCCTGTCAGAATTACCGTACACCTCCCGCGTAGGGTGGATATCTGACTGGCCGATCCTCCTCTTTGCCTGATTAGGGGCGTTCGACAGTTGCAAGACCCTTTCTTGAGCGCTGGAAGACTGGTAGGCAGTTGAATTCCGAAATGTCGACGGCAAATAATAATACTCGACCGACCCAGACTCGTTGAGGCAAATTTCTGACAGCACCTTCTTATCCAAGAACTCCGGTTCCCTTTTCTTTTTGAACGAGAAATCGAGTGAAATTCTGAAATTAAACTGGGATTAAACAAATTTTTATATATATATATATATATATATATATATATATATATATATTGTCGTAGCAAAATTAATAATTTTGAGATTGTAAAATTCAAATCGATCTTTTTAGCCAAATACAAATATTTGCGCAAAACCGTTGAGAAATATTGGGTTGGGGTAGCCAGGACCGCCGAGAAAATTTCCGGGCCCGGTGCAAAAATAGTCAAGGGCCCATGACCCTACAAGTGTGTGAAAAAGTTGATGACATTTTTTGCTTGTCGGTCTTTTCAAAGCAGAATTCTTGGAGGGTCCACGTTACAAGTACATACAAGCACAAGCGTGAAAAAGTGTTGATGACCTTATTTGCTTGTCAGTCTTTTTATGGCATTAATTGTTAATACATCATCACCACCGGACCTAGGCCCCTTGGGGATCCATGGACCCCGTAACAATGTTCCGGCCGCACCCCTCTCCTTAGTCCTGGGGGTAGTTAGGATGATCGAGGAGAATACGTGAACTATTCGACGACTTTTTTGATCGTCGGGAAAACTTTATTAACCGGAAATATTTATGTGCCCCCACCCAGTGTTTATTCTAGCCACCTTGACATTGGGGAAGTTTGAAATGTTTGGGGGGAGAAGGTTTGTCTGCCCAAAAACCTCGACGAGCAAAAAAGGTCATCACATCCTTCATTTTCTTTCAAATGCTCTTCTATATGGTCATATCCTTCTCTTTTTCCCCTCTCCAAAACAAACCCCCCTCTCGTCACACTTTGGGGGAATTTCCATCCCCCAATGCAACACATAGAATTTTTTCGGGGGGGGGGGATTTTCAAACTTTGGGGAGGGGAATCCCCTCCCAAAAAAGGGCCTATAATAAACACCCCTATTCCGGAACTCTTGCTGCGCCACTGCACTTGAAAGAGCTCACCGGTTGCTCTTCAAGGAATTCGAATCCTTCTGGCGCATGACGTACGGCGCGTGACTTTCGGGGGCGCCGACGATGTCGCTGGAACTGTTCTGTCGAAATGAGAAAAGGCGTCTCTTTCGCTTCGGCAATGTCTCCTCGGCGGCGTCCGCCAGGAGCACCGCGGACGATTCGATCGAATTGTTCAATCTGCCGAGAAATTCTCGGAGCATCGTGAGACAGTACTTGGTCGCTCGATAGTCCGGATGGCTTTCTTCTGTACAGTTTGCCAGTTGCTGAAATAATACAAAATGCAATCCAACGACGTCAGTGCTACACACACACACACACACACACACACACACACACACACACACACACACACACACACACACACACACACACACACAGAGAGAGAACAGCTTTGATATAACGAAGTCCCGGGCATTGGCATGGGTCCATTTCAAAACCCAACCCACAGTGGCGGTTCCAGGATTTCTTGGTGGTGGGGGGGCGGATGAAATGAATTCATAGGAAGTTGGTGGAGTGATGAAAAGAGAAGGGAAAAATCAATAAACTTTGCCGGAAAAGGTTGGCAAAAGAAATTTTCTCTAATTTTACAACACTTTTACCAATAAATAGGTTGTTAAGCAAAAAAGGTAATCCGCAGTTTTCTCCAGTAGTCTAACTAGACTTTTACCCACAAAAAATAACAAATGCAATCCAACGTCAGTGCTACACACAAAGAACCAGGCCCGTCTTTACATGCTAAAAATCGGACACAGTGCCCGGGGCACTGTTTTATAATAAGTTAATAAGTTTTACAAGCGAAAAAAGTCCAGAAGTCCGGTAGGGGACGCATCCCCACTCATTCCCCACGTGGAACCGCCACTGCCAACCCATCATGATTCATACCCAAACCTACCCATGAAAGTAATGGGGTTACTTGACCCAACCCAGGGATATTCTAGGATTATATGGCATTGATACATTGTTTATTATACCTATATGACATTGATACGTTGTTTAAAATACTGAAAAGAAGACGTTTATTGTCAAATCTTTGAGCATTTGTGTTAAACTCTAAAAGTGAAGTTGACGTCTCAATGGAAAGTTAAGCTATTGAACTGTCATTGCTTGAAAAATAAGTTAAAATCTAGAAAATCTCACTAAAATAGAAGAAAAACTATTACCGATCGACCATAGGGCTGGAAATGTGGATTTTAAAAACCTAGGTTTTAGGTTTTTAAACCTAGAAAACCTGAAAAGTCAAGGTTTAGGGTTTTAGGATTTTGTTGCATAATATAAAAATGAAAAATCTTCAATGTCTTTACAGCTTCTTACCCTCTGCAGATAGCAGAACACATATTATGTTGCAAGAATACAGAAAAAGTGTCTACAGGTTTTGACAAGTGGCAAGAATATAGAGAAGGGGATAAAATCTATTTTAAAAAAGAAAACTTCTAAAACCCACATTGCGTCTTAAAAATCTAGGTTTCTTCCAGCCCTAAACGACCCTGAACGCTTATTAACAGTGTGAACGGACCTCTAGTAGAAGAACGTAGCGTGGAATCCTCTGAATTGGATTCAGAAGATAGGCGCCGATAGCAAGTCCTCGACAGCGTTCATCTCTTTCTAATTCCTAAAGACACGAAATTCATGCCTTTGTAGTGTCAACAGATTTTGTTCAACTACAGTAAAGGTATATACCAGTGCTGCACGGACGAAACTGAAAATATAGTGGTTCTCAACTTCTCAAACAGGGCAGACCCTGCATTATCATCATCATCACCGTCATCACCGTTATCATCGTCGTCGTCGTCGTCATCATCATCATCATCATCATCATCATCATCATCATCATCATCATCATCATCATCATTGCTAGGGGAATCTACCCCCACTGCCCAACTACATCCCCCCTACTGCTACATCCACCACTGCTACATCCCCCACTGCTACATTTTCCCAACAACTACATCCCCCAAGCTCGACATGTTCCATCCCCCCACTGCTCCAGGTCACAAATCGCATCCTGATCATCATCATAATCATCATCATCATCATCATCATCATAATCATCATCATCATCATCATATCATCATCATCATCATCATCATCATCATCATCATCATCATCATCATCATCATCATTGTTTACTGCCAACGTAGTTCCTTGAACTGACAGACAGGATGAACCGCGTTTAATTTGGTTCCAAGTGTTTGAAACAAAATCCATCATTTTAATAGAAACCATCGGTGTGGCATTTTTAGAGGGTGGGGAAGAGCAACTCCTGGTCACTGGTTACTGACTCCCCTCTCCACCCTCACTGGCCCACTGACGGAGGCAGTCTCGTGCTGTCGTTGCCTTATTCAGCGGATTTATTTAGCATAATGCAGCAATTAAATATATCCCCACTGAGCTGACTCAAATACCATCCCATTTTCCCATTTTACTGGACATAGCATTCGCACGAAGCCAAAGAAAATTACGTTTTTTACTTACTTACTTACTTACTTACTTACTTACTTACGATGCTGATGAGTGATAAAAGATTTGATGTACTCGTGGAGACCGAAACCAAAATGGACACAGATCCTTAGGGGCTGTCCATTAATTATGTCAACAATTTTTGGGCAATTTTGACCCCCTCCCCTTGTCAACAACTGTCAACTTTCAGTTACCCCCTATCGTCATCATCATCATCTTATCGGCCCTATCGTTACCCCCATATACGTCAAAAACTTTTGACCCCCCTCCAAGATCAATGACAGGTCCCAATAACACAGTTAAAATTTTTGAGGTAATGACCATTTTTTCCCTTTTTTTGCTCATCGAGTGTCAAAATGTGGTGGTGATGACTTTTTTGCCATGCTTTTTTCCATTGTAATAAGTAGTATTCCATGAAATTTCCTATTTTTGATTATTTGTAAAAAGTGAAATCGTTGACGTCAACTTTTCTTGACTCCCCCTCCCTCTGTCAACAACTGTCAAACTTTTTCAAACCCACTCTCTTCTAAATTGTTGTCGTAATTAACGGACAGCCCCTCAATTAACGTACAATGATTAAGATTTCAATGTCCGGATTCAGTCGACGAAGTCTTCTGATGCGATTCAGAGAATCACGAAACAGCGAAAAGTAAGTATGATAGTGCTTCAACAAGTCACCCTGAAAGAGAGAAAAAAATCACCTCCACTCTCCAATATCAACTCAGTAATCAATCAAGTACATAGGCAGATGCAGTGGAGTGGCACGGGGGGCACACTGCCCCGAAACCCATCCCAATACAGGGAGGCGCAAAAAACCGGACTAGTCACATTTGGGTTTGCATTTAATATAGTCCGCGTTTTTTGCGCCACCCTGTATTTTGTTTCATTAATTTCTCATCATGGCGGAAGCACCAATAAGTAAAAACACGAATAAATAAGCGAACGTCGACCACTATGGAAGGGAGGGCAAGGCAGAACGGTAAACGGAGTGCACACAGTACCCCTCCCCCCAACTAAATTTCTGGATGCGCCTCTGATGAAACATCTTAGCAGCAAAAGCGCCTAACCTATCAGTGCAAAGTGAAAGTAGAATTGCACAACAGAAAACCGGTAAAATCAATATTAACATTGTAAAAATAAATTAACGTAAACTTGCATCAGCCGACTGGAATAGCAGAAGGAACAGATCAGCGACGGTGGATGATTCCGTCCATTGTCCTAATCGCGGTCCCAATCTACGGACGAACTCTCCGTGAAAAGCGAGAATCCGACGCAAGCAGGGCGGAAATATAACGCTGCATCAAATAAGCGTCAAGAAATTCTGGTTATAGGCCCACATGAATATCTTCAACTTACCAAATACAACATTTAATTCAGAAAAATTCATTTATGACAGACGAAATAGGAAAAATAAGTTATAACAGTAATAGGCCTATGGCGCTATGGTATATTTTGTGACAATAATTATAATAATGATAATAATGTTTTATAATGATGATGATAAATCGTTATCATTAATGATGATGATAATGATGATGATGATGATGATGATGATGATAATAATAATAATAATAATAATAATAATAATAATAATAATAATAATAATAATAATAATAATAATAGGATTTTAAGTGGTTTAGTAAGATTTCTCCTGTGTTGAAAACCACTGTCCTTCTATTCCAACTTTCACCTGTCCATTACAGCTGTTATCTTTGATTCTACATAAAAACAACACAACAATTATTCGCAGCATAAAAAGCCAAAACAGCAAACATAGGCTATTATAACTAAATACCACAACACGAAAGCAACATCAACATCTGCAATATAGAATTATGAAATGTTTAAAGTATACCAGTAAAAATAGACAATTATTTTGTCTCAGAATGGAATAGGCCTAAGAATTAAATCGAGCATGAATAATTCATAAGAGAGACCTGATTATCGTAATGCTACCCATAAATATACGAAGCCAAAGTTATCAATCAGTATTTTCAATCAATAAAATACAGACCGGATGTCGCTTTGGTCGACGCCTGCAGACAGAGACAGCTTCGCGGCGAAGTGATTCTGGAGAAGTTGAAGAGAGAAGCAGTACTTTTTCTCTGTATCAAATAATTCCTGTACGGTGAAATGTCTGCGAGTCGTCAAACCTATCGACAGAAGTACATAATTAAGAATAGCATTAGATTCAAATCTTGAGATATATATATATATAGCATACTAGAAAGATGCTCGCTTCGCTCGCGGTGCAGGATAATACTAAAACCCAATCATTGAATTCATGCTGAACAACGTTTCAATGATGTGCATACGCCACCTAGTCAAGCTCTGCGCCACGTAATAATTAGGCCTATGTACGTTAAAATCACGCAACTGTGACCATTTGTGACGCTGTACACGTATTTTTGTGTACGTTAAAATGTACGTTAAGATCCTCAAGCTACGAACAATTGTTACCACTAGCAACGTCGTCGCACGCCCACCCCTCTGACGCTGCAATGACTCGACTAAACCGTGCTAAACTACGAACAATTGTTACCAATAGCAACGTCGTCTTCGAACATCGCCCACCAACGCATCGCGACGTAAGGACTACAGACATACAGAATAACGATTTTAATATGATAGATTATCATTTGTCTATATGGCAATAAATCGTCACCCATCCGCCCACCCCAAACAGGTATATTTTTACACCCCCTAACACCCTCCAATTTGAGGTCGACACCCCCTGAAAATTTGAAAATTTGGTTCTGTGACAATGGTATGCATACAAAATGCATACTAATTAGCTCCGGACACCCCCAATCTGAGATCGACACCCCCCAAATTCACAATTCTAGAAATACTGATCTAAGCCCAATAACCCCCTCCGTGCTCCCTCGTTGCTACGCTATTGTTTCTTTATATGACTGCTTTCAATGCTTTCAAAAATTCCGACGTTTAAAACGTCAGAATTGTTTTTTCCATGCCACGGTTGCCGACAAAAGTCAACTGTAGCTTACTGGACTTTGGAGTAATTTGCCCATGTGACAAATGGACCACAGTTCTCTCCGCTTGAAATCTAGACAAGGCAGGCACTAAGGAGGACGATTCAGCTGCGGAAGGTTTTGACCGCACTTCGTTGCCGTCATCTTCATCATCATCAGCAGCAGTTTGTATTTGCTATACAAACGGAAAACCAATATGTTCTTACTTCAGTATATATTATGACCTCGATTTTGCAGATAAATTCCAACTTTAGACAGAAATGAACCGCATCATATAGGCCTAGTTAATGAAAACCGAGGAATATGAACGTTTGAAATTTAGAATCCTAGAACGTGGACTAATTATTAATTAGCTTCTTCGTCAGCCATATGCACCACCCAATGGAGCATAGGCCGAGAACAAGATCCTTCCATTTCACTCGTGTTCCAGTTCACTCCAGGTGTAGGCCCAGTGTTTAATCTAGACTCCTGGACTCCGGGGGGAACTCAAAAAGCCGGGGGGAGGGGGAAACTGACAAAGCCGGGGAGAATTCTGCTAGGGGCCGCTGTTAGTCCATGCAGTATTCCAAAATTTCCGGGGGGAATTTGAAATTTCCGGGGAGGAAAAAGGGCGATTTTCCCCCGGAAACGGCCTAGATTAAACACTGTGTAGGCCTATCCATTTCCTTCTTCTTCTTCTTCTTCTTCTTCTTATTATTATTATTATTATTATCATCATCATCATCATCATCATCATCATCATCATCATCATCATCATCATCATCATCATAATGCTCTATTTCTAATGAACATTTCCATGTGTTTCGCCGTCTTCTTCCTCTTTGTCTATTTCCTTGGTCGCTCCGTGTCAGAATTTGTCTTGTGATGTTTTCAGTCGGTTTTCTAGCAGTACGTCCTAGCCATCTCCGTTTCCTTTTTCTGATTTATTCAGCTATCGGTTTTCGTGATGCCTTTTTCTATAGCTCTTCATTGTTGATTTTGTTCGACCACCAGATCCCCGTGATTTTCCGTCGGCATCTATGTAAGAAGCTTTGTAATTTTTGTGTAACACTATTAATTGACCTTTATCAGCACGAGGATTTATTGTACAGTGTACCTGAACGTGATATCTTGGCTTTTTTGTGATGTCAGGAGATACAGGTCTGCTTCTCTTTTGAATATTTAATCGATCAACTGCAAGGGTCTTGTTCATAGTCATCAGAGCGTCAGCGCATCTCAAAGATGATCTCGAAAATTTCTCATTGCGCAATGGTTCTAAACGATCGTCTGTATTGCAAAATAAAAACTAGATTTGTGACAAGTGGATTAAGCTTTGATTGAAAGTTTTTAAAAAGCAATGAAATTAGCAGGAATCTTGTCCTGAGAAAGAACTGCCTCCAGCAGAAAAATGCAAGCTGGAAAAGTAAAAATGACGCACCGGCATATGCCACAATGATTTCCACTCAGTGGCGTAGCGAGGCAATTAAGTACCGCCCGGGGCGAGAAAAAAGTGCCGCCCTCAATTCTTCGAAAAAGTCTGACAAGCAAAGAAAAAACCGTCTCTGATAACTTATCAGAGACTTTTTGGAGAGTTGATAACGTTTTTTTGCTTATCAGTGATAAGCAAAAAACGTTATCAACTCTCCAAAAAGGTCTCTGACTGACAAGCAAAAACCGTTATCAACTCTCCAAAAAAGTCTCTGACAAACAAAAAATCAATCTAAGAAATCTCGAAAGTGCCGGCCCTAGAGCAAGTGCCGTCTGGGGTTCTTCGCCCCCTCGCTACGCCACTGTTTCCACTGTGTGCGTTAATTTCTAAGTCATTTAAAGCTGTCTTCACTACAGAAGCAGATAATGCAGCCTTTGTAGGAGAAGGGGGTGTTCCTGGAACACGAGAGTGCCGCGCTATATAAATATTTATTCCCAGCGACTCGATTTAAGAGACGGCTTCCGGTCCGGGACGTGGTTTAGGCCTATATTGGTGGCGGACATAATTATATGCACTGGTCCACTCTATGCATGCATAAAAGGGGAAGCTTCGTGGTGCCTTTGGCTTATTTATTTAACAGCCCTATTTTAGCAAAATGAAACAATTAAAAGGTATTCCCTCGCTGGTATGAGTCTTCTCCCACCCCCTCTGGCCTCACTATCAAATACCACGACGGTATCAGAGCAGTGATTATGATGTTCGTTTTATAAATATTGGCCACCTTCAAAACCATATCCAGCGGTATAGGACATCTCATATAGGCGCAGTTTTGAACCTTGCGTCATTGAAACTAGACCTGTGCGCCGCCGACGCCGCGCCGCCGCCGCCGACGTTTTCATGACGCCGCCGCCGCCGGTAATATAGGATCGGCGCGCCGCCGCCGCCGCCGCCGCCGCCGCCGCCGCCGCCGAGAGAACATCGGCGTGACGCCGGCGTCCCCTTGGTGAAATTATATTTTCATGTAACCAGAGTAGGCCAACACTGTTGTAATACGTGGAAAAACTGTCTTCACGATACAGTATAGTCAACATGTGCTAGCTAATTCAAAGCACAATTCAAAGCACATGTTACTTATTTACTTCGCTTCATGCGTCTATCGAATGACGTCCTGTATTGTTTACATTATGCAAAATGGCCACGGCAAAGAAAAGCGTTTTCGATTATAATTACGCGAAGACCTAAAAATGATGCTACATGTAAAGTGATGCTAAAATTAACTGTGCACAGTTAACTAAACGAGCAGTGAACCTATGCATCATAACTGAGAGCGTTTGTTGCTTAAATCATCTTAGTTTAGTTTAAAATTAATCTTCTTAGTCTGATGTCGGCAGTGCTTTGTTTTCTTAGTTGGCACATACACTTTTTAAAAGTTTTCATTTATGGTCAATTTGGAATATATAATGAAGCAATATAATTTGATAAACAGAACCGTAGCTAGGGGCGGGGGCAAGCTGAGCCGGGCGCCGTCTTAGTGGAAGGGGGCACATTTTGGACACTTTTTAAAGTTTTTATACCACCACTATCCACTTTTTACGGCGAAAAATACAGAAAATACAGATAAGTTAAAAAGGTCATCACCGGTTTTGGGGCGGCTAGAGGCTATAGAGTGCTATGTCGTGAAAGCTCAGATAGGCATAAAAAGGTCATCACTGGAATTTATGGGCTCAAAATTTGTACCTTGCCCCGAGCGCCGAATGCACTAGTTACGGCTCTGTTGATAAAATGTTTCTTAAACTGTATAGTTTTATTTTTACTAGTATTATAAGTTTGTAACATTGTTTTCAAATTAACCGGGTGACAAAAAACCTTGAGGATTGAACAAAAACGACGATGTCATATGGTGTCCTTTGTAGTCACACGTATTCGTCGTATTGTACTGTATTAACCGTTTGTACGCCGCCGCCGCCGCCGCCAATAAAGTCCACGCCGCCGCCGCCGCCGCCGATAAAATTGGTTCGGCGCGCCGCCGCCGCCGGTGATAAAGCGGTCACACGCCGCCGCCGACCCTCAGACCGTCGGCGCACAGGTCTAATTGAAACGTATCCAAAAGAGATGTTGGCTGCATATCTCTCTTCAACATCTGAATTACAAAAAGTACGTGTACAGACTTCAGCGCCCAAAAACGGCGAGGCGCGTGTCTACAAACATTTTTATTGCCCAAAAAATGTGCAGGGGCTTTATTTTTTAATCGAAGATTATTAAATATTTAAATATTCAGTATTCAATTTAAGTCGCGAGAAGTGCTGCGCTATATAAATATTTATACTCAGCGACTCGATTTAAGAGACGACTTCCTGTCCGGCGCGTGGTTTATTATGGTCGCGGAATTATATACATACATACATACATACATACATACATACATACATACATACATACATACATGCATACATACATACATGCATACATACATACATAGTTTATTATTTCCAAATCCATCAGCAATGAAATAATTATTACAGGTAAAATATAATATGAGCATAGTACTTAACATATTACAGTATAGATGACATTCAAACATACGTGATTTTGTTCCTTTGTACGAAGCAAAATTGCCCAAAAACTTAGTCAACTGGGAAATTGTTGTCCAAGAGAAATGTCATGCGCACACGGACTCTCAAGAATTAGAGATAGAACAATGCGTTCAGTTGGTATTTTATGACATTCTTTTCAATCAAATACTCTGTATTTCAGTGTATTCTAAATTTTTAACACTTTTGAATTCTTTTAGGCCCTAAGCTTTAACAAAGTTGCTTGGTCAGAATGAAGCAAAGTTGAATCTTGTTACCCAAATACTTATAGTATTGTTTTGCAACGATCGATGTCAGGAACGTTACCAAAATGGCGTTATGTAGGTTCATTGATGATGATGATGATGATGATGATGATGATGACGATGATGAAGATGGTGACAATGACGATGGCGACGACGACGACGATGATGATGATGGTGACGATGACGATGGCGACGACGATGATGATGATGGTGACGATGGCGACGACGACGATGATGATGGTGATGATGATGATGACGACGATAAGTCCGCTGTTTTTCTTGTGTTTTTTTGGGGGGAAGCGGTGTCTTCTTCCGTGCTTAGCGATATACAGTAAATGAGAAACTGGTTTTGGAACGGCGTTCGAAGTCTTTCTGCCGAAGGTTGCAATGAAAGTCGTTTCCAGTTCGAATGGAGCTTTTCAGAACTATATGACAGTTCTTCCGGGTGGGTGGGGGCCGGTAAACCCAGCCATTTGGGCCGAAAAAGTCGACGCAAAAAAGACAGAACCCCACGGAACATATTTACGTGACCTACAAAATTATCTTAAACAGCTATCAGTTTTATTTAACAACGGTCACAACCATCGTAGACTAATATATATACAGTAAATTTTATTAGATTCGACATAATCTTAAACTAGGGACCTACAGTAACTCACCTGGAAACTCCTCTGAACCGGTTGCAGGAATATCACTGAAAGCGTGTCTCCCTGCCTTTAGACACAAGTGTCACAATAGAGCACACGCGCCACATATAATTATTTCATTACCAAAGGCCGAAGACTATGCTAAAATAAGCCTACGCCAAGGAGGTCTACAGTCTACAAGTGTTGTGCGTAACATGTATGGCTGCACGTAGGCTACCCGTATCATTTCAGAGTCCTGAAGGCCGACTCTAGCTGCGGGAGATAGATAGATAGATAAGCAATGTGTGTGTGTGTGTGTGTGTGAGAGAGAGAGAGAGAGAGAGAGAGAGAGAGAGAGAGAGAGAGAGAGAGAGAGAGAGAGAGAGAGTCCTCAAGGCTGCTAACTGCAGGTAAAAGAAGGTATCTGTTTAAGCTTGCACGCTCTCAAGCAGGCGTTACGTAGATTTTTTGTTTGAATGTCAAAATATCGTTTAGTTCTTTCGATGCCTGAAGTATTATGTATCGACGTCATTCGACAGGTCCAATGTCGCACATCTATCGAACAGTACCGTTTCGATCTCTACTGCTAGAGATAGGGCCTATATCGGAGAGTTCATTAGATGACTTTGTCGAGCTCTTGACAATAGCAATAACCAAAGTGCAAATGCCGGTTTAAAGAATTAATTACTTATCTATAGGCTTATATCACACGCATTGATGGGTCTCTTGAGATTATTATTAAAGGCAATGTGTCAGGATGAGAGCATAGAACAGATAGGGATCGGAGGATAGAAGAAAAGTCCGCTTACCGAACAGAATGGTCAGTAAGTAAGCAGCGACCAGGGATTCCCCCACCCCAAGACCCCTTCCACCTACAAGTACCACACAGTGAGTAATAATGTCCAAATCATTTCAACAATCTTTATTTTATTATTAATTTTTTTATTTCAGTTGACATCTACGTAGCGAAATCCATTCGATATCTTTTTCGGTTCTACATACGTAATCATACATAATAATCGATCGATCGATCGATTGATTAATTGATTGATTGATTGATTGAGACAGAGTCAGAGAGGCGAGCAGGGTTTATTCTAGGCCTGTTGAGGGGGGGGAATTCCCCCAAGTTTTAAAATCCCCCAAAAATTGTATATGTTGGCTTGGGGATGGAAATTCCCCCCCCAAAAAAAAAACGTGGAGAGACAAATCTTGTCCCCCCAAACATTTCAAACACCCCCATGTCAAGGTGGCTAGAATAAACACTGGAGGCGAGTGTCTCAGACACCGTGGTAGAATAATAATAATAATAATAATAATAATAATAATAATAATAATAATAATAATAATAATAATAATAAAGGTTAAAAGTGGTTCAGCAGGGTCTGCCCTATGTGAGAACCACCGTTCGCAAATATTCCTCTCATCATCCACCTAAAATAGGCCTAATGATGATAGCAGAGTGGATTGTTACGCGCTGGAGCGTCAGGCTGACGGAGCGGGTTCAAGCCCCGTTAGCGCCCCTATAGTGGCTTTCACACAGGCAGTAATAATGCCTCCTAGGCCACTTTAAATCAATCATGCTAAGTTAAGAATCAGTCACATCAGGTTCGACAACGGACAGTTACGTTCGTAAACGACGCATAACGGTGACCCCCTCCCTGCCCCTCTCCCTATGCCTCCGCCTGTGTAAGATCGTCAGAATATGCAGGTGTACAGGACCCAGTAGGCGCAGTTGAACAAGACGAAGGCCAGCGGAAAGCTCTTGCGCGCGATCTTGTCGATTCGCCTTGCCCGTCCCTTTCCGTCCTGTTCGAGACTCTTGTTCGGCTTCGTTGCAGGAACCGGTGCGATTATCCCTCCTCCTCCTCCTCCTCCGCCTCCGGCCATCGGGTCGTCGCGTTCGAATATAAGAGGGCGTTTCTACAAAGAAGGTACAAAAAAGGGCGAGAGGTCGTTCAAGTGCGGAAACCCTATTCTTTGGAATGCATTACCCGGCCATGTGACTAGAGAGTCCAGTCTCGAATCGTTCGCAAGGAAACTTAAAACTCATTTCTTCGAGACGTCGTATTAGTGTAAAGCGCTTTAGCCTTTGACTTTTCGTTCATGTTTTTGCGCTATATAAATTGACTTTTTAACCTAACCTAACTAACTAACCTTCTGCACGGGGTCAGAGGAAAAAGAAACGAAATTCGACATCAGGTTAATCAAAGCCGTTTCATATGTTAATGAAACAATATATTGTGAAGGTCTCGTTCACGCATTTTTAGAATACAAAAAACGACGTCATTGGCGTAAACTTGGATGAAAATGTAGGGGAACAATCCCCTATACTGTCCCCTTCTCTGCGGTAGTCTCTTATGGGGGTGGGGCTCGAGCCTATAGAGGCCTAATAGAGGTTTACGCCTGTGAAACGTTGTGATTTTTGTATACTGCGTCTTTAATGACGGAGCGCCATGTTGCCAAGTTGCCGCTATTTCTTTTACAATTGCTGATAGTTAGAGTATGGATATGGAACAACCTTCTTTGTAGCTACCGAATTTCATGGTCTACGTGCGCATACTGGATCTACATGTTTACTACTTTTGGTGGGGGAGCCGTCCAGGCTCCCCAAAATGTAGGTCCAGTATATAAAGTAAAGTAGATAAAGTACTTCATGCTCGAGGGGAGTGGTGTAAGAAAATGTGAAAACTTGTGACAGAGGAAGGAGGAAAAGATCACTGTGACGTCACACTTTGCGTAGGGCCTATATATATATATATATATATATATATATATATATATATATATAATATATATATATAATTCTAAATATGCGGTGATGTTTTACCTTCTCTTCTGATGTATGTATTTTAACAGAAGATGTCAATGACGTCAGTGGCGGCTCCACCGGGAGGGCCAGGGGGGCCCGTGCCTCCCTATTGAGAGCCTGGCCCCCCAGTGCCCCCCAGTTGGGACCCTATACTTAATGCTACATACATTAAACAACAAATGGTTGCCCCCCCATGATTAGAAGTTGCCACCCCAACGGCCCCCCCTCACTTGCCAAATCCTAGAGCCGCCCCTGAATGACGTACAGTAAAATAATTATATTATCTTCGGTGCATGAACTTTTAAATCCTAATATTACATTCGTCGTTAATTGCCGGAAGTTGAATATCTCTATGTTTCGCTGCCAGTGAAAATAGAAAATCCGCGTGACGTAATTAATGGACGATGTTCTAGAGGGTCCAAGAATCGTTGCGTACTTTACATGGGGGGTCCGCGAGATTTGTTACAGGCTGTGACAAGTGTGGGATGGGGTAAACACACTGTCAAAATAGCGTAACGTACTTTATGGACGGCCCCTTGTCCAAGATGAAAACATAATATAGGACGTTTATAGTAAATAAGAAATCGCAATCTCGTTTTTTCAGAAGACGTTATTGAATTTTCGTTACCTGAAAGCAGTTTTCGCACGCACATCCAACCTTCTTGTCTGCCTAAAACGTTCAAAGTATCGACAGTGTTGTCGCAGTTTTATTAGAAAAGAATAATTAATTATTGAGAGTTTTTCTCTGTACTAACGATTATTCGAAAATGGAAAGGAGAAACTCCTTCATAATTATTTTGCCTGTCATAACAGCCGTGGTACCAGTACTACTGTGGCTCTTAAGTTGTAACGAGAGTTCTAGCACGATCAAGTTTCCAAGACATTCAAAGCAACAAACTTACCAGATCGGTCTTGCGCATGCGACTATTCACAGTAGAGTAACTAAATAAGGTATATTTAGGCTTACTAAACAAAACTGGTTTCTTTTAAAACTTCCGCAGTCTGATAATTACTAATCAAATCATTCTCTAATATATTGTACTAGCTGTAAACTCATGAGCATCTATTTATAAATGAACTTCTGGATTTGTATGTTATACTGCTCAATGTTATATATTCTAACATTGTCTGTAAAGAGAAATAAAAATGAATGAATGATTGATTGATTGATTGATTGATTCTGTATCACAAGTTCGAAGTAGGATTTTTACGCAATGAGTAAAGACTATGCCCATTTGTTTTTGAAGAACGCGCGCCACAGTGACATTAGACCAGTTCTATACAGACAGAGAGAGAGATAGAGATAGAGATATAGATAGATAGATAGATAGATAGATAGATAGATAGATAGATAGATAGAGAGAGAGAGAGAGAGAGAGAGAGAGAGAGAGAGAGAAAGAGAGAGAGAGAGATGCATACCGACGGGGGTGTCTTCGAGATGACCCGTTTTCTGGAGGCGACGTTGACGAAGGCGTATTCGCAGAGGGCGGCGAAGACGAAGAGAAGACAGGAAGACATCCAGACGTCGACGGCCTTGATGTAGGAGACGCGCGGGAGGTTCGTGTTGATTCCGATGCTGTGGTTGGTCATCGTGAGGACGGTCAGGAGGCCGAGCGAGACGCGGGCGGGCGCCGCGTCGACGTTGATCCAGAAGGACACCCACGACAGGATGACGATCAGGATGCTGGGAACGAACAGCTGGATGAAGTAGTAGCCGATGCTTCGACGCAGGACGAAGTTGATCTGGAGACACGAGGAACTACCTGACACCGGCAACAGCAGCAGCAGCAGCAGCAGCAGCTGGATGATTGCGTCAAAGCTAATCGGTCAGACAGGCCGTTCTAAGTGCAGTGGGGAAACTCTATGTCTCTAGGTCTTAATCAAAACATTGTCTGCTCAATTCCAAATCATTACCCAAAACCACAAAATCTATTGGTTCTTTCTCAACAACAGCGGCTCGAATATAAGTAGCAGTAGTTGTGGTAATGGTAGTAGTGGTGGTAGTAGTAGTAGTAGTAGTAAGTAGTAGTAGTAGTAGTAGTAGTAGTAGTAGCAGCAGCAGTAGCAGCAGCAGTAGCAGCAGCAGTAGCAGCAGTAGTAGCAGTAGTAGCAGCAGTAGTAGTAGCAGCAGCAGCAGCAGCAGCAGCAGTAGTATAAGTAGCAGCAGCAGCAGCAGCAGTAGCAGCAGCAGCAGTAGTAGCAGCAGCAGCAGCAGCAGCAGCAGCAGTAGTAGTAGTAATAGTAATAATGTAAGCAGCATTTACATAGCATTAGCGCCATATAAAATATTTCTACTCAAAATATTCCTACTCAGAGTAAATTAGTGAGAGCTCCTGGCAGTAGTAGTAGTAGCAGTAGCAGCAGTAGAATTAGTAGTAGTAGTAGCAGCAGTAGTAGTAGTGGTGGTAGTAGTAGTAGTAGTAGTAGTAGTAGTAGTAGTAGTAGTAGTAGTAGTAGTAGTAGTAGTAGTAGTAGTAGTAGTAGTAGTAGTAGCCGCCTCCATATGCTTCCTCGTTGCCTATACTAACCGGACGTA
>CM030837.1:16582224-16732224 GCA_018105865.1 Metaphire vulgaris
ATATATCGAATATAATAATGGAAATAGCGGCGCAAATCTTGTGATCTTGTAACATGATAATCGTTGCGATGAATGTGATTCATTGCCGGTTCATAATACTGTACGCGCGTTGATACCTGCGGTTTTAAATGTCTTGCGCGAACTACTTTCACTTGGTTTACCGTTTCGGCGACTGTTTTCGCTGGTATCCTTCCGCAGCGAGTATTAGCGCCGTCACAAGGATGCACCAGACCCTCTGATAGTTTGCCATCGAAGTAGGCGAATTGGATGACTCCTGGACGTTGCTCTCTGGACAGAAACCACTGGAAGTTATGTACATCTATCGATGCTCGCCTGCTAATAAGAGCTAGGCCCGAAGATTGCTACATAAATATATAACCCTATTATTTACGTCGACTAATCAATAATTGCAATTACAGTGTATTACAAAAATAAGCGAAGCTTGCAGGTCTGTATACCTGCTATTCGATGCCTTGGGGCTTAAAGCTGCGTCCAAAATAGGGGGCAAACAGTGTTTATTCTAGGCCTGTTTTGGGGATTCCCCCAAAGTTAGAAAATTCACTCCCAATAATTTTTATATGTTGCATTGGGGGATGGAAAGTTCCCCCCCAAGTGTGACGAGAAGGGGCTTTTCATTTTGGAAGAAGGATAAAAGGAAAGATAAGAAAGGACATGATGACCTTTTTGCTTGTCACCACAATTTGGAAGGATGAATAACCATTTTTTGCTTGTCAACATTTTCGGACACTCAGATCTTCTCCCCCAAAAAAACATTGAAAAATCCCCCCAATGTCAAGGTGGCTAGAATAAACACTGGGGCAAATATGAGCAGTTCGTCTAAACCAGACCAGAGGTAAGGGGGTGGGGGTGGGGGGTTGCGCTGCAGAATTTTATAAGTAAGCAAAATTCTGAACTGGATCCTCCGACATATTTATTTGAGATCGGTTTTTCCTCGCAACAAGAAGAATAAGAAGTTTATTTCCGACTCGAAAATCCCTAATCGCAAAACTGTGGGTCGAAATTACCCGATGTGGTGCAGCGCTATCTATGTAGATATATAGCTCTGATGATGATGATGATGATGATGATGATGATGATGATGATGATGATGATGATGATGATGATGATGATGATGATGACGACGACGACGACGGCGGCGGCGGCAGTGGCGGTTCCACCATGTTGATGACTGGGGATGCATCCCCTCTCACCGGGCTTCCGCATGACCTTTTTTGCTTGTCAACCTATTTTCTGGTGAGTTTTAAAAAATATAGTGAAAAATACTGTGCATGACCTTCTTTTTGCTTGTCGGCATTTTTGCAAGATTTATTAACATTTAGTGGTAAAAACACTAACAATGACATTTTCTCTCTCTTTTATTTTGTTTTTTCTTCTCACTTTACATCTACCCGCCAACTTCCTGTAAATTTTTCCACCCCCACCAAGAATTCCTGGAACCGCCACTGGACGACGATGATGATGCCTGTAATCTTACAGCTTTCAAAGACCATCGGACATCCCTGCGTGTCTATATCGGATACTTGTCGAGCACCACTGGACACGAAAGCGTGTCCAATGGTGCTCTATGTAGTGTAACATAATATTTGTATAGCGCCTCTTCTGAAGAATCACTCAATTTGAAACTTGAGACGCCCGCGTCGTTTACTGACTTTAGGAAACAGTCGACAGAGAATTACAAAAGGACGATGGAAGAAATACAATATAAAGTAAAACTAGACTATCGGTATATATATATATATATATATATATATATATATATATATATATATATATATATATATATATATATATATATATATAAAAGCAGAAAACATTTATAAGCCTATGTAAAAGCTACTACCAAACATGTTCTACTACTACTACTACTACTACTACTACTACTACTACTACTACTACTACTACTACTACTACTACTACTACTACTACTACTAATAATAATAATAATAATAATTTAATAATATTGCACTTTTATAGCGCCAGCCGTTTCAAATACTCTAAAGGTATCAGTTGATGGTACTTCAAATCCATCAGTAAGAGATCAGGTCATTCCAGGATTCAGTCTAAGAGAGAAAGAACGAGGCAGAGCTACGGAGGACATGCACACACACACACACACACACACACACACACCTGCACACACACACACCCAGTGTTGGAGTTGTAAAATTTGAGCTGGGGGAGGGGTTGAGGACTGAAATTCAATGAATGACAGAGACTGCATGTACCCCATATGCGATTTTTGTGAGGGTTGCAAAGTTAGCTGGAGGGGGGTTCGACCCCCCCAACCCCGGCAACTCCACCACTGCACACATCACAGTCTATGGTGGAGCTTGACGGCGTCCGTCCTTATGCGTCTAATCTGTCTACGCCCTCACACCATTTCACACGACTTCGAAGCAGTATCGGTGGTCTGGATCTATTGCATTCAACACCCACTTCACGATAGTAGGTATAGCTTCTCTCTCTCTCTCTCTCTCTCTCTCTCTCTCTCTCTCTCTCTCCATGTGGTGGCGCGTTACCTATCTCCATAGATCGTATTAGATCGTCCCATACTCACACACACACACATACACATATGTCGATTGAAAAAAGAGCTATCTCTTACCTTTCGGGACAGGATCGATTTTCCCGCAACGAGCAGTTACGACATCGCACCTATCGTATATACGCTAAGATAGCCAGCGTTCGTCTTTATAGACGTCTCGGCGGTGGTAAAATGGACGCGAATAATAATAATAATTCTTAACTCTCTCTCTCTCTCTCTCTCTCTCTCTCTCTCTCTCTCTCTCTCTCTCTCTCTCTCTCTCTCTCTCTCTCTCTCTCTTCGTTCGTTCTCTGCTGAGTTAGACGTCGAAGAACGAGTCCGGGGGTCGTAATATTCCGCCGAATAGAATAGTTTACATGCGCGTCCTTCTTCGCAATCAGCAACGGGCGGCGATAACTTGGAAACAGATCGGGTCCCTCCCCCGGCTCCCCTATCCCAACCCCCAACTCGGCTAAAACTCGTTTTATGTGTTACCTTCTACTTTCCGGGCACTCGAACTACAATCGCTGACTTAAAATAGACGCCCTGGCCGTACAGGCCGCGAAAGCAGCGGGCGCTGTCTCTCTCTCTCTCTCTCTCTCTCTCTCTCTCTCTCTCTCTCTCTCTCTCTCTCTCTCTCTCTCTCTCTCTCTCTCTCTCTCTCTCTCTCTCTCTCTCTCTCTCTCTCTCTCTCTCTCCCCTCTCCTTTCGTTCAGGCTTTTTGATTTTTGCTGGGCGTGTAGTCGGCCAGGAAGAGTTCTCGGTGGCGGTGGGGAAGTAGGGTGGTGGTGGTGGGGTGGGGGGTGGGGTGAACACCACAAGCAGGTAAAAGGCGCAATACCTCTCACTCACGTGAAAATCGTCATAGGCCTGTAGAGGGATGGGTACAGGCGGAAGCGGAGCGTATTAAGGGCGGTTCCCAACTGCAGGGCCGCCGCCGCAGCCGACGCCGCAGCCGACGCCGACGCCGTACGAGGGCGCTACACAAAAGCAGATATGCCACGAAAGCACGGAGATGTTGAGTTGAAAGCGATAAAGAGTAAGACGACGCTTTCTAAGAAACGAGGTTTGGCAATAAAAGAAATCAAAGCTAGATAAAGACAGATGAAGGAAATCATCGCCATGAAACAACAAAAGAGGCGAGGCAGGGAGACAGACAGCCAGCCAGCCAGCCAGCCAGACAGACAGACAGATAGACAGACAGACAGATCAGAAACACAGACAGACAGACAAACAGGCAGAAACAGAGATAGAGAAAAAAAATAGAGAGACAGAAACAGAGGCAGAGACAGATACAGAGAGAGACAGAGACGGAGAGACAGGAGCAACGGAGGATAATAGGCATTGAAATGTAGCGGCAGGCACGAAGAAAGAGACAGAAAGTCAAGGCCGGATTAAGGTCCGAGTGGGCCTGGGGCTGAGAAGTAAAAACAGGTAGTCGCTTCCATAATTTGAAAATTGCCCCTTGTAAAAAGCTTCCCGCCTTCGTTGGAAATCTCTGAAATCTCTGACCAGCAAAAAGGTCGTCGCTTGAAAAACGGTGGGCCTATTTTTTATGATGGGCCTGGGGCTTCTGAGCCCCCTCAGCCCCCGCCTTAATATGGCCCTGAAGAAAGTTATCTGTTTATTGTTAATACAAATATTTCGACCGTGAAAACCACGCAGTTACCATGTCACTGTATAAGGTTCAGACATCTTCCGCTAATTTCGACGCAAGATTCGAGTCTTCAGACTCAGAGTCCGACCAAAGTAAAAGATGCAGACGAAGAAAATTCTATTTCGTTGAATGGCGGCGGGCGCAACTGCCCCCTTCCCTCGGGTGAAAGTGAATCGGAGGAAGGAAGAAAAAAAGAAAAAAAATTTAGAAAAAACCAGAGGTGACAACCGAGAATTGGCGATTCGGTAAATTCGCGACGCTTTTTAAAATATATTATTTTCCATTCGTTTCTTTTCTTGAAAATAAGCAAGGGGCTGTCCATTAATTACGTCAACAATTGTTGACGTAATTAATGGACAGCCCCCAAGTTAAATAGCAGAGTCTCGACATTTTATTACTAGTCCATAAGTGGTGGAACTTTTGCAGATGACAAACATTTCCGAAACGATTTTTTGGCAGTCAAGATTGAGATTATTTCTGGAAATATGCGAGGCAATCGTAGGCCGTAGCTGACGTTAAATTTAATTTATAGCTCTGGCCTTGACTATCATTGTTCTGATAATGAACTTGCTATTACTGCCGCTACTGGCCCAAAAAGTTGCAGTGGAAGACAATTTATTTTAAAAAATTTAATTAGCATTTCTCATGCAAGCTGCATACAATCAGCCTCTCCCTCCTCTGAGTTTTATTACCTACATTGTAGGACATCTAGATAATGAAACAGCCATTGCTAACCCTCATTTAATAGGCAACCAGTGAATTAACATCATCTCGAGACTACTTGAACCACTCTAAATAGGTCCATCCACCGATTTCAGCTTATATAATAAACTTAAGATGGATTATTTTGCATGAGTGTACAAAATTTGCATACTTTAGTCGGTCACAAATTCTATTAAACCCAGTTTCTAAAAACATGTTAACAATAATAATTAATTGTCGCGTTAATTTATTGTCAGACGTAAAAAAACTAATATTTCCAAACTGCATTTCTGTCTATCGGCACGTAACCATGGTGACAGACGTTTCGTTCTTTATTCGAGCGACCTTTGAACTTTCCGCCATGTTGGAACATTGAGAGAAACTACGCAGTCAAAACATTGACAGTTTGTGGCGGCGTCTTTCTCTGACGTTGGACGATTTTTCACGACATAACGACAAAAATTCTCGTAGCCTAAAATACTCACTCAAGATGTAAGCCAGTCGTATATAGACGACGGCCACTGGAATTAACTAGACGGATTATTCCAGCGAGACTTTTGCACATATATAGAAGTAGGTTACGGCGGCGGCGGCGGCGGCGGCGGCGGCGACGACGACGGGCGACGAAGGTACGCTCATCGAGCATCATCCGCGATGGGCAAGGACCCTTCTCAAAGTCCCGAGTCGTTCGGACGGAAGGGCAGTACGATCAGCTACGACCGCCGGAGCACCACCCTGCAGACCCGCGGCGACCGCGACCCGGCGGAGCGCGAGCCCTACCTGAACGACGTCTCCGAGAGTCCGCTGTCGGAGGCGGACGGCGAGGTCGTCATCCGAAAGTCGTCCAACAACCAGCTCCGCCTGACGGACGGACCGAGCATCGTCACCCACCTTCCGGACATCGTCGTCTTCGCCGACCACAGGCGCCGTCTGCCGAACCAGCACACGATGCAGGGCGTCGTCCTGTTTCTCGACATATCCGGATTCACGGCGCTCTGCGAGAAGTACAGTCTGGCCGGGAAGACGGGCACCGACCAGCTGACGAAGACGCTCAACGGGTACATGAACGCCCTGGTCAGCGAGATTCTGTCGTACGACGGCGACATACTGAAGTTCGCTGGAGACGCCATCCTGACACTCTGGCAGGTATGCAGCTATAGGTCTGTTCGGTGTTTAATCTAGGCCGTTTCCGAGGAGGGGGGCATTGCCCTTTCCATCCCCCCCGGAAATTTCAAATTCTCCCCCGGGAAATTTTGGAATACGACATGGACTAACAGCGGTCCCTAGCAGAATTCCCCCCGGCTTTGTCAGTTTCTCACCCGGCTTTTTCAGTTTCCCCCTCCCCGGAGTCCAGGAGTCTAGATTAAACACTGGGTCTGTTTTCGGTTTTAACTACAGCCAGTGGCGGGCGCTGCAAATCTAATCGAATCTCAGTGGCGTAGCTAGGGGCGCGGATCGAATATCGCACCAGGCGACACCAGTGTTTATCCAGGCCTGTTACGGGGATTCCGCGCCCCCCCACCCAGAAAAATCAAAATCCCCAAATAAAAATTGTCGGCACTGACACAAATTTTTGCATTGACCTATGTCTCTTCCCCTCCAGCAAGTCAATTTCCCACCAAAGGCCTGGAGTCTGGATAAAACACCGGGTGACAGCAATTTCAGCATCACCAGGGAGGAGTGACACCAAGCCGTTTGGTGCTGCAAATTATGCGATTCCATTTCTACCTATGAGCTGATACGGGAGCATTCAAGGCGGTCCATGGTGCAATTATTGTTATCGGGGGAGGGAGAGGTGACAACGTGGCCTAATGGCACCGGGTGGTGACGACTTTTATATAGCGCCACTTCTTGGTGCATGGAGGCATCAGCGGATGGCAAACCGACAAAGTGTTTTTAACCCCTTAACTGGGGACCCCGGATATATCCGTCCATTTTACATTGAGTTACACTTAAATACCCAGTTAAGGGTTTAATAAAAAATTACAAGGGGCCGATGAAAAACTTATAAATTTCGGATGAAAACTAATATGTTTGCACATCCCATTTTAGTTTATATTCTGCCCGGTTACCCACAAATCAGCCATAATGGTAGTTGAATAAAATTTCTAGTAGGCCTACCGGATGAAAAGTGCAGACTGTCTGGCATGATGGCCATAGGCAACAATTTCCAGTGTTTCTGTGAAAAGACTGCCAAAGCCCAATAGAGAAAAACTCTGAATAACTTCTAGAGAGGCCTTTGTATGAGAGAGAGAGAGAGAGAGAGAGAGAGAGAGAGAGAGAGAGAGAGAGAGAGAAGAGAGAGAGAGAGAGAGAGAGAGAGAGAGGTGAACAGAGTGTCCAAGGTCGCTACACGAAATTCTTTCACTGGTCAAGGTCGAGGACTTCACGTCGATGCAGGCGGCGGTCGGTCACGTGATCAAGTGCGCCCTCGACGTGCAGGCGAAGAACGGCGAGTACCTGACCTCGGTCGGGGTCGTCCTCAAGGTCAAGATCGGGATCGCGGCGGGCGAGGTGATCGTCCTGTGCGTCGGCAACAACGAACAGCGCAGCTACGTCGAGATGGGTCGGGCCGTCGACGCCGTCAACAAGGCGGAGAACTTCTGCAAGAAGGGTGACGTCGTCGTTTCGCCGACGGCGTGGTGCCACTGCTACCGGCTGACGACGGAACACACGCTCCTGGCGGACGGGAAGCACGTCAAGGTCACGGCCCTGCTCGGCGCCGACCCGGGCGGACCCGACTACGTCATGCGACGGACGATACACGTCTCGCCGTCGATGGAGAACCTCGACATGTCCGTCACCAATCTCCAGCTGCCCGCGTGGGTGTTGGAGGAGGCGGAAGCGGCCGGTTCGTCGCCGCCGGGAGCGAAGCCGCCGGTGGCCGGGTCGGCGGCGGCGGCGGCGGCGGCGGCGGCGGCGGCGGCGGCGGCGGCGGCGGTGGCGGCGGGGGACGGCCGACAAGAAGAGCGGAGCCGGTGGAGGGCGCCGGTGCAGCGCGACCCGCCGCAGCAGCATCGCCATTCGTCGTTGTACGGAAAGGCGGCTGCCGACGAGCTGTACGAGAGCGAGTCGGGTCTGCGGCGACTCCGCAAGGCGGTCATATCGCGGTTCGACGACGCAATAATCGAGAAGCTGAAACTGTACGTCGCACAACCGGTCCTCAAGAAGCTCGACGAAGACCAGCCACTCGACTACCTGTCGGAGATGCGACAGGTGACGATCATCTTCATCAACCTCATCATCTCGACAAGTTTTATTATTATTATTATTATTATTAGTAGTAGTAGTAGTAGTAGTAGTAGTAGTAGCAGTAGTAGTAGTAGCAGTAGTAGTAGTAGAACCAGTAGTAGCAGTATTAGCAGTAGTACCAGTAGCAACAGTAGCAGCAGCAGTAGCAGCAGCAGCAGCAGCAGCAGCAGCAGCAGCCAGCAGCAGCAGCAGCACCAGCAGCACCAGCAGCAGTGGCAGCAGCAGCAGCAGCAGCAGCAGCAGCAGTAACAACATAACACAGCAGTGGCAGCAGCAGCAGCAGCAGCAGCAGCAGCAGCAGCAGCAGCAGCAGGAGCAGTGAGCACAGCAGTGTTAGCAGTAGCAACAGCAGTTGCAACAGCAGCAGTGCAGCAGCAGCAGCAGCAGCAGCAGCAGCAGTAGCAGCAGCAGCAGCAGCAGTGGTAGTACAGCAGTAGTTAGCAGCAGTAGTAGTAGCAGCAGCAGCAGCAGCAGCAGCAGTAGCAGCAGCAGTAGTAGTAGTAGTAGCAGTTGTTGTTTTAATAGTAATAGTAGTAGCAGTGTATTACAGGTGACGATCCTCTTCATCAACCTCATCATCGACAAGAGCACGAAGGTGGAGTACGCGTGTACTCTGCAGTCGTGCTTCGACATGATCTTCGACCACTGCCGCCGGTCGCAGGGCAGCGTCAGCAAGATCTTCCTGTTCGACAAGGGCTGTACGTTCATCGTCATATTCGGCCTGCCCGGGTTCAAGCACGAGAACGACTGCGCGCACGCGCTCATCTGCGCCGACTGCATCGCCAGGGACATGCAGAACATCGAGAAGATCAACACGACGTCAATCGGAGTGACGACCGGACCGACCTACTGCGGCGTCGTCGGTCACTACCACAGGCACGAGTACACGGTCATCGGTCGAAAGGTCAACATGGCTGCCCGGCTGATGATGTACTACCCTGGCAAGGTGATTGTCCGTCTAATCGGGAATCGTCGATTGATCTTGAAATGTTAATCTCGTTTTCGTTTGGAAATCTCTTGGATTTATAATAGCACTTTCCAAAGTAGATTGACTCTAACCTCCAATTGATTGATTTCGAGTAACTGATTCTCATCACAGTTGTTAATGTGTGTGTGTGGTGTGTATGATCTTATATTTTAACTCATTCCATTGCACTGCATCCTATCTTATGCAACATTACACGCAGGACAATGCCCCTAAATCACTTTAAATCATGTTATTATTATTATTATTATTATTTTGTTATTATTATTATTATTATTATTATTATTATTATTATTATTATTATTATTATTATTATTATTATCATCATCATCATCGTCATCATCGTCATCATCTCTTCTTTTCTTGTATCATTCGATGTCTTCGTTGCAGGGATATTTTCACACCCCCTAACATCCCAACACCCTCAATTTGAGACCGACACCCCAAACCCCCTCCCAATCTCAGCTATGGGATGACCGTTTTTCTTCTCAGACTTTTTTGGCAGGGGACCCCCAGAATTTACCGACACCGCACACCAAATTCATACTCCTAGAAATAACCCTGCTTCGTTGCTATGCTCTATGGCCAGGTGACGTGTGACAGTGAGACCTACTACCATTCGAAGCTGAGCAAAGGCAACTTCATCGCTCAGGAGCTGAAGGAGATGAAGGGCCTGCAGAACGTCGGAACGATCCGCTGCTTTAAGCCGAAGACGAACGTCAAGGACACGATCGAGGTCCTGATCGCCGAGGAGCAGCAGAAGCCGATCATCGGACGGGACGCGGAGGTCCAGCTGTTCCAGAAGGAGCTGAACGACCTCATGAGCGTCTCCACGTCCGAATTCGTCCACCACCGGCAGCTGATCGTCATCACCGGCGAACCGGGGATGGGCAAGTCGCGCATGCTCGATTCGTTCGTCGCCCTAGCGCTGAAGCAGAAGGTCAAGGCCGTGTCGATCGTCATGACGCTGCAGGACTCGCACACGCCCTACAAGGCGGTGATGATGCTGCTCATCCAGCTGCTCGAGTTCAACCTCGACGCCGACTACAAGGTGCGCGAGTCGTACCTGATGAAACACTTCGGCGACATACCGTTCGTCAAGGAGAACGTGTGCCTGTTGAACGGCATCCTGAATCTTCGCTTTCCCGTCGACTTCGACAACTACCGTCTCGACGAAGACGAGAAGATGAAGAAGGTCGAAGAGATGCTGCTGCTGATGCTGAGGAAGATGACGAAACAGGTGGGCACCATCGTGTTCGCCATCGACGACGCTCACCTGATGGACGTCGAGTCGTGGAAGTTCATGCCGGCGTTCGGACATTACAAGGAGACGTTTCTCGTCCTGACCCTACGGACCCCGTGGTCGAACCGCAACCCCACCGCCGACAGCCTGCTCAGCATTTCCGCCACCCTCCAGATCCCCATGACCACCATGAACCCGCAGTACCTTGCCGCCCTGGCGTGCCAGCTGCTGAAGGTGACGATGATACCGCGCAAGCTGGACAAGATGCTGCGACAGAAGAGCATGGGCGTTCCGTCGTGGGTCGAGCTGCTGCTGCGCGAGTACATGTACGAGGGCATCATACGCGTCGAACCGATGTCCGACTACCACAGCGAGGTCATGGTGTCGCCGGCGCCCAAGTGGGTCCGCGACCGGAAGTTCCCGCGCACGGACGCCGTCGTCGAGCACGGCATCGAGGCGGAGACGTTCGAACACACGCCGCTCACCGGAAACACGTTTCTCGACAAGCTCGTCAAGGACAGTTCCGTCAACGCCCAGCTGACGTGCGTATTCGCACCGGAACGGGAGGTGGACATCGGCGTGCCCGGGTCGATCAAGGGCATGATCCAGGCGAAGATCGACAAGATGGAAGAGGTCGACCAGATCATCCTGAAGACGGCGTCCGTGCTCAAGGACAAGTTTCCGCGCAAGATGTTCGAATTCATCATCCAGACCCCGATCGACTCGGAGCGCGTCGGCGACTCGCTGCAGCGTCTGTCCGACCTCGGCATCTTCGCCTGCTACACGAAGGAGTCGACGGCGCAGAACACCTACGGACGGACGACGGGAACGATGACGCGGAAGCCGGCCTACATGACCGGGGTCGTGGCGACGTGCGCCTGCGCGCGAGCCGACGGGTCGAAGGAGGAACGACCGATGCGCGACTGCCAGTTCATCACGTTCCAGTCGACCAGCTTCCAGGAGACCGCCTACGAGATGCTGCTCGAGAACAACCGGCGCCCGCTGCACCTGGCCGCCGCCAACTTCCTCGAGTCGCAGGTGAAAAAGTGCCTCGAATCGAGAACTCCGTGCACACAGAACCAACTCATGGCCCAGTTCTTCCAAGACGATACCGCCGACGACGCCGGCGACACGGATTCCATAAAACCGGCGGAAATGGAAACTGTAGCCAGGTCTGTGTCCCTTATTTAACCCCCCTTAACTGCATGGGGATCCCGGATATATGCGTTCATTTTACATTGAGTTACAGTTAAATACACGGTTAAGGGGTTAAATCTCAATAAAATATAAGGTGCTTTCCCGTTATCCGGACCCAGTGAAGAGATATTAGGGTTAGGGTTAGGGTGGCGGTTAGGGTTAGGGTTAGGGTTAGGGTGAAGGTTAGGGTTATGGCTAGGCTAAAACTCTAACATTCACCCTAACCGCCACCCTAACCCTAACCCTAACCCTAATATCTCTTCACTGGGGTCCGGATAACGGGAAAGTACCAAATAGAAAATAGCAAATATATTTGGCGACCACCGAAAATCGGTCTGCCCGTTGATTGCAAATATTTTCACGTCCAATGGCGTTATTAGCAATCGAACAATAGCAGCGGTAGATGATATTTTGGACGAACGCGTCCTACTAATGATGGCTTATGTTTTCGCTAGGTGGCGCCGCTGCGCTTTGAAAGTTGAAAGAACAATTTAAACGGCTGTATTCAGGATATTAGGCTATACAGCAAATTTCATGCGTTCTGAATCGCCATCGCGTTGTGAAATCTATTTTTATTGAATTACTAGGTGTTTACCCGTCAAAAATGACGGGGAGATTGACTGTTCTACCACCGATTTTGGCGCAAATGCAATAGCATTTTATGACGGGGAGATTGGCTGTTTTACCAATTTCGATTTTGCGCAAATCAATCATTTTGCGCAATCAATCTTAATCGCCGCCTTTTCCTTCAATCAATCAATTCAATCTGAAATGATAGTCAACGTTAGTGTAATGATTTGGCAGTGTCAATCAATCAATTCTCTTGTTTGCAATCTTTTTCACGCCGAGCAACAGCCTCAATCAATCTTGATTGTCAATCAATCAATGAACGCTGGACTTTTTGTTTTCAAGGGTTCAATAAAATCTAAATCAATCAACCTCATCTTCAGCTCAATCAGATAAGCAAATTAAAAAATTCAATCAATCAAAATCATGAAATTCACTTATGTTCAAACATTGGGGTCATCAGGTTAGAATTGATAGATCTTTGCCAAATGTCAACCGATTTTCAAACTTTTTGGTTTATTTTGTTCCTCTGACATCCCTTTAGAACTTTGCCGCTGACCAAAGTGGGGTTACCGCTTAAAATATTTTGCTAGGGGCTTTAAACATTTTTCGGGGGGACAATGATATTTTAGGCCGTAAAACCCTCAAATTTTTTTGTTTTGCACGGACGGTTAGAAAGAGGAATAAACAATCTAAACAATGGTGCAAACCTCATCTTTTTATAGCCTGAGATATAGCAAATTTAAAACGTTACAGCAATCATTTCTGAGAACGCTTTTCCAAAAATTAAATCCCCAGTACGGTTATTAAAATTTAATTATGAGGGGTTAAATATGATTATTATGAATAAATATATATTATAATAATATTATTATTATGGGAGGAGGAAGGTGGTTTACGGGTTTTCGGAGCAGCGTTTAGGTTTGGGAACGGGGTTTGGGGCCGGTGGGGTAGGGCGGAGCGCTGATGGGTTGGGGCCTATTGGGAGAGAGATGGTAGTTGGAAGGGGATAGCAGAGAGGAAGGGAACAGGGGTTTAGGGCCGGGTCAGGAATGGGTTGGGGCTGGAATGGGTTGGGCGAAATTGGAAGAGGAATGGTGAGAGGTAAAAGGGATGGGGAGAGGGGAAGGAGAACGGGGGTTTGGGGCCGTTCGTCGTTGGGGCCGGGTTGATTGGGAGAGGGATGAGGAGTCAAGACGAAAGAGATAGGGAGAGGAAAGAGACGGGGGTTTGGGGCCTCGGAATGGGTTGGGGCCAGGGCGATTGGGGGAGGGATGGGGAGAGGGAAAATGGTTCGAAGGGGATCGTTGGGAGGTCGATTGGGGGAGAGGAATGGGAAAAGGGTTGGAGAAAGGGAAGGGGAACGGGGGTTGGGAGGTCGATTGGGAGGGGATGGGGAGAGGGAAGGAGATGGGGATAGGGAAGGAAAAGGGGGTTTGGGGACGTCGAATGGGCACGGCCTGGCGATTGGGAGAGGATTGGGTGAGGGAAGGGGAAAGGCTGCAATTAAGACTTCGTTGCTCCGGTTTGATTAAACAATATTTGGTTGTCAATGACAACAGCGACAATACCCGCCGTGTTGCCGTCGGACAGACAGACATCGAGAATTATATAATAAGATGATCTCGTTGACGACGTTCCTCTATATCGCTCATATCCGGTTGCAATCAATCAATCAATCAATCAATCAATCAATCAATCAATCAATCAATCAATCAATCAATCAATCAATCAATCAATCAGATAAGATTAATCAATCAATCAATCAATCAAAATCATTTCATTTTAGTATCATACGGAAAATTCACGGACAATGGAAAACAATAAAATTCGTATAATAATAATAATAATAATCGTCATTATTATTATGATTATTATGATTATTATGATTATTATGATTATTATGATTATTATGATTATTATGATTATTATGATTATTATATTATTATTATTATTATTATTATTATTATTATTATTATTATTATTATTATTATTAGGGACATTTCTATAGCGCAAATTTCGCGACGCAGCAGATGCAAATGTTGTTGTCGTCGTCGTTGACATGTATAGCGAAACGGAACTGGCGACGATCAGCGAGGAAGCGACGGACACCGTTCGTCGTCTGAGCACGACGACGGTCAAGACGACCGCCTCGACCCCGACCGACGCCCCCGTTTCCTCGGGCTCAACGGGCCAGGGCCAGGGCCAGGGCCAGCGGTCGAAGAGGGATCGTTCGTCGTTGCTGGCGTCGACCGCTCCGATGCAGAGAAGGGGAGCGAAGCGAACGCCTTACGACGTCGAGAGCACGGCCGCCAGGAAGGGAAGAAAGGCGCCGACGGTTGCACGGGACAGGACACGTCTGAATACGATCATTACTCCAGAAAAACTTGGTTGGCGTATATATATATATATATGTGTGTGTGTGTGTGTGTGTGTGTGTGTGTGTGTGTGCGTGCGTGCGCGCGTGTGTGTGGAGTATTTTCGTGCATGGTATTTTCCCGTTCATAACGTACTCTAAGCCTTAGTCTAAGCCCTAAGGTATCTTTTCAAATTAGACCGTTATTCCGCAGGGGCGTAGCCAGGAATTTGATTTGGGGTGGGTTGTATAATGCGATTAAAACTTTAAGGTTGCCTGCTTTTTTTTGGGGGGGGGCTGTATATATACCGATATACCCCCGTCGCTACGCCCCTGTTATTCCCTTATTCCATTATATCCATTATCCACTGTCCGTTATATCCACCGTCCGCTATATCAAGAGTCCGATATATCCAGCGTTACTGCATTCCCAGAACACAGTAGCACACCGTTTACTCATGCCACGCGGAGGAGGGCAGGGGCCTAGACTCTCTATCTGATCGGCACCGGTCGCAAGATTGGTCCAAAATCAGTGAGTAGTGGGGGTTAGGGGGCCTGGGGGGTTGGTGGTTGTGGGTAATATTATATCGAGGAAAACTCACAAACTCACAAACACACCATGCACCAAGCGGCGGACTTTTAAGGGGCTGTCCATTAATTACGTCAACAATTTTTTGGCAATGTTTGACCTCTTGTCAACAACAGTCAACTTTCAGTGACCCCCTATAATTATGTCATAAACGTTTGCCGCCCCTCCCACTAAGATCAGTGACGGGTCCCCTTAAAAGTTTAGAATATTATCTTTGCGGCGTTGACCCTTTTTCCTTTCTTTTGTTTATCAAGTATAATAATGTGGTGGTGATGACCTTTTTGCTTGTCAGGCCTTTTCCGTTGTAAAAATACCATTCCACGAAATTTCCTATATTTTATTATTTGTAAAAAATTAAATTGTTGACGTTAACTTCTCTTGGCCCCCCTCCCCCGTTGTTTCCCAGATGGTTGATCTGTAAAAATTTCCAGTTTGTCCTGCGCAGTGTAAAGGTAAAGACAGGGTAAGCAGCGACGCAGAAGGCTTACGCCAGAGATATTCAACTGGCGGCCCGCGGGCCAGATCCGGTCCGCCAGGAGCTGTGAAATGGCCCGCGAAGACACTGAAACAATCGCACAGCTTTTCTCTAATACCTAAGAAATATATTCAAATGTCCTGTTTTCAACTTACTCGCTTTATATAACTTAGGAAATATATTTTTAGCTGAAACATTTTTGCACCTTGCCCGCGGGCACCATTAAAAATGTGGCCCTTCATGAAATTTAGTTAAATACCCCTGACTTGCACCATTAATCTAACCTGCACTCATCGGCGTTTAATTTTCAGTCAATCAATCGATTGACCGACCGATCAATCGATCAATCACTTCATCGTTATCAAAAAATCTACTTGAAGACTAAATATTTGATTGTTGGGACACAGAAAATTACAAAACAGTGTTCTGCTATCCGGGGAATTACAAAGTTTAGTCAGCCCTCCTCTCTTCACCCCTCCCCTCCAAAACCATCCAAGAATGTGAACTATTTTTTGTTTAATATAGTCAGTATTTTTGAAGATTAGTCCTCTTCACGGTCTCATATTTCTTTTCAAATGGAAGGCACGTGACGATAATCATGGTACTCTGGTACAGGACAGTTGACTCGATAACACTTTGTCAAAAAAGTTGTGGGTTGAGAGTAGGTTACCCCACCCTACCCACCCCATTGAAGTGCTTTATAATAGAATGCTGAAAAAACATAGACATTTGCGGAACTATCATACGAGTATTAAACAGAATAATTAGTCATACGTTACACTGGTTGTTTACTTTAATAATAATAATAATAATAATAATAATTATTATAATTATTATTATTATTATTATTATTATTATTATTATTATTTTATTATTAATTTATATTATTATTATTAGATTTACGCAATAGCGCAATAAGCAGGGCAGAATGGTCAAAGACAAGAGCGCTTTACAATGCTACATATGCCCGATGGTGAATATATGTGAGTCTTAAGATTACTAAGAAAAAATGATGATGATGATGATGATGATGATGATGATGATGATGATGATGATGATGATGATGATGATGATGATGATGATGATGATGATGATGATGGTGACGACGACGATGATGATGATGATGATGATGATGATGATGATGATGATGATGATGATGATGATGATGATGAAGATTATATACTTTTTATAGCATCAGTTCTAAATTCTAATACTCTAGACTATATACAGCCTACTTTCATTCATCGAATATAGATACCGGCGATTGAACGAAGATCAACGATCCGCAAGAACCTATTCAGTTTCGGGGATCGCTCTAGTTTGTTGGCTCAAAGTCGAAACAGCGCCACCGCCGTCCACCAGCGGAGGTCCTCGTGGCACTCGGCCGTGTTCGGTAAACGGGGGTCGGCGTCGCTGCTGGCGGCGAGAGCCAGCAGCGCCTCCTACTCGGTGTCCTGGAACCTGCGCAAGCTGTTCCCGCAACTGCGCCCCGCCGAATCAACGGCGACGGCGGCGACGGCGACGGCGGCGACGGCGGCGACGGCGGCGGCGGCGACGGCGCGGCGCGGCGGGCCGGCGGCGGGGGCGGCGGCGCCGGCGGCGGGTGCGCTGCCGAAGAGCCCGTCGGCGCCGTCGATCGCCGGCGGCCGCGAGGACGACCACGGGGCCCCGGTTCACTTCAACCCGGAGGCGTGGGAAAAGATGAAGGTGATGGCGTTCATCTATCCGCAGATCGTCGACCAGTACCGACGCGCCGGAAACATCCGGAACACCGTCTACTACCTGACGGAAGCGTCGGCCGCCTGCATCAACCTCGGCGACTACAAGACGGCCTACGACTACCTGAGGGACGTTCGGAACATATTCAAGGCGCTGAAGAACGCCAAGAACCCGTTCGAGGGCATCGCCTCCGTCATGGAGAACTGGATGTTCGACAGCTTGCAGGAGGCGCAGGTCGGCTGATAGTACTGTAGAACACACACACACACACACACACAGAGAGGCGGCTCTACATGGGGAGGCCAATAGGCAGTGTTTTATATCAGACTCTAGAACTTTGGGGGGGGAGAGGGATTGACTTGGCTGGAGGGAAAGAGGCATAGTCTAATGCAATTTTTTCAGTGCTGGGATTTGTGGGTGCATGGGGAGGGGTGTTGGAGGGTTTTTTGGGGGAGGAATCTCCACCTGACAGGCCTGGATAAAAAATTCGGCCCATGCCACATTGAATGTCTGATCCCCCCACACTGGCTTTCCACACTTTAGTGCTCTCATTCTAGGCATTTAGACTAAACCAGGCTTATGATAAATAGTTGGACCACCTTGCTTAGACGATGTCACTCCAACGCCCCCGCCCCTTGCCAAATCCTGGAGCCGCCACCGGTAATGCATGATTCATTCGAACGCTGTCACTTTTTGTCACTCGTAGACTCTGTAAAGGTAAAGTAGGACTCACGCGAGTCGTGCTGGTTGGAGTGAATATGGTTGCGTGGTATTCGTCATAACCGAGGCACCGTTATAACCCATCGAGTTCTAATGGGATCTCGTTGTAAATCGTGTCCGGTAAAAAAACTGATATATATATATATATATCGGTTTCTTCTATCTGGCTTTGTCTCTGTCTTTCTCTGTGTCTGTGTCCGTCTGCCTCTGTCTCTACGTCTGTACCTGTCTCTCTGTCTCTATCTTTCTATCTCTGTCTAGTTTACTTCCGTTCGGGTCAAACATCTATAGCCCTCCCCCTCCCCAATTTCTTCTCGTTCAACTTTCCCACAGACTACAAATGGTCAACGTGTAAATGTAGATAAATTCTGGCCACACACACACACACACACACACACACACACACACACACACACACACACACACACACACACACACACACACACACACACACACACACACACACACACACACACACACACACACACACACACACACACACACACACACACACACACACACACACACACACACACACACACATATATATATATATATATATATATATATAGCATATATATATATAGCATATATATATATAAGGATAAGTGTGTGTGTTGCCCTGTTCTTCTTCTTTTCAATTTCTCCGCCAGGTGGAGCGTCTGTGCGGCGAAGCGCTGTACCAACAGGGAATCATCAGGAAGGCGATACTCCACTTCCGGCGAGCCCTGGTCCTGCTGGACGCCCCTCTTCCAAAGAACCGTGTCCGGCTTTCATGCCTGACGCTACGGGCCATCACCGTTCAGTACAAGACACTACTTCTGGCCGGTCAAGTACCAGGGCACCACCGACGCGGAGACGGCCAGGCGCTTCTCGGAACAGGCCCGCTGTCTGCGGTTCATATTTCTCGACAGCTTCGGCCGGAAGGACAACCTGCTGGCCCTGTTCGCCGCCCTTCAGGAGGTCAACGTGGCGGAGGCGGCCGGCGACGACTTCAACGCTCTGATCGGGGCCTATACGAGCATGCTGCAGATATGCGAGGTCCTGTCGCTCAAGAAACTCAGCGAAAACTACGAGGTACAAGTGACGGCGTCTGTGCTTGCATAGCCACACGGGGCCCGGGAGACCGCGAGACCGGGACACTCCTATTTTTGGCCGCGATCAGTCGTGGAATTTGCGCAAAAACCGCCGTACGCTTAAGAACCAGATAATAATAACGATAACAAGGTATATATGTATGTAGGCAGTGGCGGCTCTAGGATTTGGCAAGTGGGGAGCCGTTGGGGTGGCAATTTCTAATCATGGGGGCCAACCATTTGTTGTTTAATGTATTTGGCATTAAGTATAGGGTCCCAACTGGGGGCACTGGGGGCAGGCACTCAATAGGGGGCACGGCCCCTCTGGCCCCCTGGTGGAGCCGCCACTGTATGTAGGTCTATGTATGTATGTATGTATGTATGTATGTATGTATGTATGTATGTATATACATGCTTGTCCATGGGCAGTGGCGGCTCTAGGATTTGGCAAGTGGGGGGGCCGTTGGGGTGACAACTTCTAATCATGGGGGCCAACCATTTGTTGTTTAATGTATATAGCATTAAGTATAGGGTCCCAACTGGGGGAGCCACGGGGGGGCAGGCACTCAATGGGGGGGCACGGGCCCCCCTGCCCCCCCCCGGTGGAGCCGCCACTGTCCATGGGACGGGACGTCACATGGGGAATCTCATGGGATTCGTCCCATGGGATGGGATGGGATGGGATGGGATGGGATGGGACAGCACTGTTCCGTCCCATCCCATGGAACTCATGGGATGGTGCTAGTCTTAATTTTTTATATTTATTTTTACCTGTTTGAAGCTTTTTACCCTTCTTTTTCTTCTTATATTCATAATATTTGCATCTATATTTTGTGGTGAGACATAAAGTTTATAGAGTAAATAAATTATGTCGTTTTACATGTCTATTTGTAGGCTACACGTAGTCATTCATTTTTAGTCTAGACATTAAACGTAAACTTTCATAAATTTCATATTTCATAATTTCATTTGAACTGTATTACGTATGAATATCTTATATTAATATTATGATGGGAATCCATGGGACGATGGGATGGGATGGGACAGTCATAAATTGCTATGGGATGGGATGGGAATGGGACAGAAAAATCTGTCCAATGGACAAGCCTGTATATATATATGAATGTATGTATGTATATGTATATATTTATACTGTATGTACTGTATGTACTGCATGTATCTGTATGCATGTATTTATGTACTGTATGCATGTATGTATGTAGTGTATGCACTGTATGTATGTATGCATGTACTGTATGTATACATATATTGTATGTAAATATATGTGTATGTACGTACTGTATGTATGTACTGTATGTATGTATGTATGTATGTACTTTATACATGTATGTATGTACTGTATGTATGTATGAATGCATGTAGGCCTAGTGTATGTATGTATGTATGTATGTATGTATGTATGTATGTATGTATGTATGTATGTGTATGTATGTTTTGTGTGTGTGTGCTGTCGACAGGACTTGGCGAAGGTCCGTTGCCTGATTTCAATGCAGGACATTCGTCCGGACAACCTGATAACGACGGCGCAGATGCTCTGGGCCAGTTTCTCGGTTCGCATCGCCCGCACCGGCTTCGAGAGCGCCATCCAGTCGGGCAGCATCGCCAGCCAGCTGATGTCGCACACCCGACTGAACCAGACTCTCGCCCTGATGATCCCCACCCTCGGCCTCTCGCTCATGGCCGTCAACCGGATCCAGGAGGCGGTCGAGACGCTACGGACGCTGCGGACGGACGCGTCGAAGGAGGACTCGGGCGACCTGGTGACCGGGTGCTGGTACTACTGCTGCAGCCTCGACCTGATCCTCTACGCCGGCGTCCGGCTGGAAGACGTCGACGACTGCGTCATGTTCGCCAAGGAGGCGACGACGAAGCAGGCGTTCGGAGGCGACCAACCGCTGCCGCTCTTCTGCCTCGCCGCCTCCATCTGCGTCTGGTTCCAGCGGACCGACAACCAGGGCCGGCTGCGCGACTGGATCGACGTCGCCGCCGACTGCGAACCGAAGACCTACGACGAGTTCCTGTCGATCGTCGGGTTCCTCAAGCTCGTCGAGTGCAAGCTCATCGACCTGTCGCGCGCGATCGGCGCCGCCCTGTCCTCGGGCGCCGCCGACCGGACGACGGTGGAGCGGCAGTTCGACGCCGTCGCCCGTGACTTACGTCACTACGAGCGGCGGATGGACCGGTTCGTCGTGCTGAAGCCGCGCCTGCTGCACCTGCGCGCCTACCTGTGGGCGCTGCGCGGCTCCCGGTCGCACAGTCGAAACGCGCTCGACGACTGCATTACGCTGGCGGCCCTGTTCGAGAACGTCCTCGAAGCCCAGTGGGCGGCGAGAAACCACGTGCACTGGTTCAAGAGCCCGTCCGCCAACTACGCCGCCCTCTTTCCCCCCATGTCCGCGACGCCGGCGAGCGCGAGACCGGACGCGGATCAGAATTTCTGGAAGGAGCACTGCTCCGCCGGATTTCCGCGCTGGTCCCAGAAGCGACCGGACTGCGTCAACGAGGCGCTCAAATGTCCGCTTCCGCTTCCGGAAAACTGTTTCGAAGAGCTGCCTACGATTCTTCGCTCTGCCAGGAAATTTTTCGCGCCGTCGTCGTCGCGTGTAGCCCCGTCAGAGGAGCCGACGATTACTGTCGACGAATCCGCCAAGGAAAAGGACGAGCACCCGGTCGCAGAGCACAAAGAAAAAGAAGAGCACCTGCTCACACCAAGCAAGGAACAGTTGCGCCGAGAGCAGTGACAGCGGGTGCACGTGTAAGAAAGAGAGAGAGAGAGAGAGAGAGAGAGAGAGAGAGAGAGAGAGAGAGAGAGAGAGAAAAGTTCATGCTCCGTGTTTTCAATCCGTTTGCCGAGTACAGAGCTACTGGGCATTTCGGATCAATGGCATATAAATAGGCATATATATATATACATGTATAGTCGTTGCATATAATTACAGTCAGAATCGTCGGTTTTCTCTAGAGGAGAACAGCTGCAGGCGACTTGATCATCTTCTGGTTCAAGTCTCGGCTTTTGAAGTTTCTTCTGAGAAACGGATGCTTCGAATATGAGACAATCAACGGACTGCTAATCCATGAAGCGGACAAAATGAGCACCGATTCTGAAGACGTTAGGAATTAAATTGAAGGCGTTGAACAGACGAAAATCGGGTTCAAAATTGCAGATTAAAATTAATAATGATTTCGTGAAGTTCTCCTGCGCCAAAATAATATGGCAGCTCAGTTATTCATCAACGGGCAGAGGTTTAGCCAGAGAGAGAGAGAGAGAGAGAGAGAGAGAGAGAGAGAGAGAGAGAGAGAGAGAGAGAGAGAGAGAGAGAGAGGTGGAGGGAGGAGGGAGAGAGGGAGGGAGGAAGAAGACAGACAGACAGACAGACAGACAGACAGGAGGAGACAGACAGAGAGAGACAGACAGACAGACAGGAGACAGAAGAAGACAGACAGACAGACAGACAGAGACAGACAGACAGACAGACAGAGACTGGGAGAAATAATAATGATGCACCATTTCTAATACTCTAAAGGCATCTATCGATGGTACTTCAAATTCATCAGCAAGAATCCAGGTCATTCCAGAATGAGTCTAAATGAGAAAGCAAAGCAGAGCTATGGAGGATTAAAGAGATGGGTTTTTAGTCTGCAATCTACATGTACATCGGAAAATACTCAATTCTTTGGAAGATCTGACTGCCGAATGAAGTGAGTTCTGTGTTTTGGGCCAAAAGTAGAGAAAGCTCTCTTACCAATTAGTGTTGGCTCTGGATCTAGGTAAATACACGTAGTAGGTAGGTAGGTAGGTAGGTAGGTAGATAGGTGAAGATGAGAGAGAGAGAGAGAGAGAGAGAGACAGAGAGATAGATAGATAGATAGATAGATAGATAGATAGATAGATAGATAGATAGATAGAGAGAGAGAGATAGATAGATAGATAGATAGATAGATAGATAGATAGATAGATAGATAGATAGATAGACAGAGAGACAGAGAGAGTAAGATTCAAACACAAGATCAGTGGCTGAATGAAGTTACTATTGTGAGAACCCTACAACATTACAACATTTCCTACTAAAGACTATTGTATGTACTGTATTGACTATGTAGGCTATGTATGCATATGTACAGTTTGCTATAGAAATCATCATTTATATAATAATAATAATAATAATGTATGTATAGGAAAGTGTTGGTGAATGTCTGCAAAGTAATATTTAAAGGCATCAGAAAATCTTTGATACAACAAAAGAGAAGACAACGAATAGTTAGGAACCCAATTCAGCAATTTGTAGAAATTAAGAAAATAAGCAGTGATGTTCTGTCTGGTATGTATGACTATAAGGACCAATTTATGTCCTTGTCCTTGTCCTCGTATGGAGTGTATCTTTATCCTCGTCCTTGCAGATCGACCTTGTCCTGGTTCTTGTAACTTAGTCCTGAAATGTATATATGGACCAAATTACTTGTATCCATTTTCAATTGTACTGATAATTATGTTCCAAGGTAAGATGTATGTGGATTTGTATTTTATGCATACTTGTTTTTGAGTTATCTAAGTGTTTAGTCATTGTTTCTTTATGATACCAGTTGATTCTTTTAGCAGAAGGCGACGTCGGCTCCAGTTGAAATGGGTGTTTCTCTTTGATATTCAATAATTAGAAGCATGACTGATCAGCTTGGAAACACTTGTTCATTTATTATTATTTTAGGTATTATTATTATTATTATTATTAGGATTGCAGTATTAATTTATTTTAAATTTGACAATTTCATTCGCAGTAACATAGCCTAAAGTCGCATTTGAAACGCCATTCTGATCATGTTTTACAACATTTTTTCCTTTTCTGAAATCCTTTCTGACTTTTTGTTGAAAGTTAGTCTTGTCCTTGTCTTTGATCCTCAACTGGGGTACTTTTGATAAAATGACTTGTCCTCGTTGGAGGGCCGGTCCTTGTCCTTATCCTCATCTAGTCCTTGCTATCCTCGCTTGGGGTCGGTCCTTGTTAACATCTGAAAATAAGGACAGAATTTGTTTATAGTGACTCGATCGCCTCTATAGCCTATTCAGTTATCTTATTATTATTATCTTATAATTATTATCTCAATTACTTTTTATTATTATATTATTATTATATTATTATTATTATTATTGTTTATTATTATTATTTATTATTATTATTATTATTATTATTATTATTATTATTATTATTATTATTATTATTATTATTATTATTATTATGTGTGCATGCATGTCTGCTGTAATTCGTTATGCTATACTCAGTATATTATTATTATTATTTATTTATTTATTACTATTTATTATTATTATTATTATTATTATTATTATTATTATTATTATTATTATTATTATTATTAATTACTATTAATTTGTTATGCATTTGTTAACAACAAAACTAAAATTGTAGTGTATTCAGTATTGTCAGTAGCTGCAAAAAAATGTAATGTTTTTATTCCTTTTTGTCCTATAATGTCACCTAATTTTACTGAAATGTGCGCTAATTAACAGCATGCATTAACTTACAGTAGCAGTGAAAATTAATCGCCACAGTATGAAATTCATGAAATTTCATACCATGGCAGAGGCGTAGCAAGGGTGTCCGGCGCCCGGGGGAAGTGTACCGTTGGCGCCCCCAACAACTGCTGACGAACAAAAAAGAAGGTCGTCACATTGTTCTCGGTCCCGGCGCCCCTCAAGTCTTACGGGCACCCCTGTGACCCCTATGAACTTCATAGTAGTCCTGACGAGCAAAAAAGGTCGTCGCACAGGTTTCATCTTCTTTATTATGCATTTCACTTACCCATTTACCCAATGTTGGCGCCCCCACCTCGGCGCCCGGGGGCATATGCCCCATGCCCCTCGCTACGCCTCTGTACCATGGCAAACTTATAAAGGTATGTTTTTAAAATCAGGAATCGGTATAGATTAAGTAAGTAAGTAAGTAAGTAAAATCTCGTAGATTTCTATAGAGCCTTGGAAGCAGCACAGCAGTAGCTGCTTATTCTTAGGCGCTCAGCCTTTCTTAAATTAGCTATGGGAAAGATATAATATTATGATCAGCCAGGCAATAGTCAACATCTAAAGGTCAGTGAGTCTATATAGATTAGCTGCTAAGGCACCTTGGTAACAGATTTTGGCGGTTTATTTAATAATTGTGTTTTAGTGATATGTGCCAAAACATATAATAAAAATTCGTATTTTAGCTGTGGTAATTACTTTTGTCCACTGCTGTACGTTAACCTCTAACAATATGTATGTTAGAATGTTTCCGGAATTTTTCCGAAAAAAATTCCGGAATCCGGACATTCTACTTTTCCGGAAAAGTTACAACCCTAGTACTGCTGCTGCTGCTGCTGCTGCTGCTGCTACTACTACTACTACTACTACTACTACTACTACTACTACTACTACTACTACTACTACTACTACTACTACTACTACTACTACTACTACTACTACTACTACTACTACTAGTAGTAGTAGTAGTAATCGATACGATAGTTAAAAGTTCAATCGCTAGGTGGACGCTTGGTTTCCGGCTGCAGTGGCGAATTAATATCTTCCGGATTCTGACTGAGATGCGGATATTTGAACATCGGCAGCTGATCTGACCGTCGTCGATGGCAGCGGACAAGAAGATCCGGAAGGACAAGGAGATCGTCCTGGAACTCGAAGGCCAGATCAAAGGTCGGCCTCTGTCTCTGCATTCGGCTCGCTTTTTCAGCGGTCTTGTTAGAACAATGGTAGCGTACAAGACGCAAAACATGACAATGTAAATTCTTGCGCTTATGTAGCGCTCTGATAATATAATGGACTGGTCGTCGATCTGAAGCGCCGTGTAGACCGTATTGATGTCCACTGCGCAACGGTGGACGTGTTAGTATCCGGGATCGAACCGGAGTTTTCGGGTCGGGGCTCTATCAACTGAGCCATGATTCTGTTTTAGGGACGGGGATAATCAGCGTTTCGTATGGACGGTAACTAATTACTATGGCCACTCCACCTAGCGGTTGACACAGACTATAATTATGGTAATCACTGTGATGGTAATATTACTGTTGCTGAGCTAATAATAATGGAAAAATTCGAATGGCAAATGTAACTGTTATGGGTCTGTTTGTTTTGTTGAATTGCTTTAGTAAAATATTGAATTTCATTTGAATATTTTGACTTTCGCAACCACTGTAGCCAGTACTGCAACCATGAGGTTTGCGATTTCGAGTTACTTACAAATTGAGTCGATTTCTGACAATTGGAAAGTTAATTTTGAAGCAGGAACTCTAAGCATTTGACTCCAATCACAAAGGGGTCCAGCATTCACCAGTGGGCAGTGAACCATCCACTCCCCAAGAAGTCAAACATTGGTTCAGAGTCCTTTATCTTCTCGGTTGTTTCAGTTGCTTACTTTACCAAATGGACGTAGTATTGCACGTAGTATTGCATTGAATCTTGCCAATTGCAACACTGTTTGAGATGTATCCAGTTGTAGATAGCATTATATGATCAAACAAATTCAGGACATTGCTGTTGACTTTACAGTGTACATGAGTGATAGTGATAATGCTTGATAGTGTATTAATCTATTGAACAGGGTGGAAGGTTTGCCTTGTAAAGGGCTTTTAAGTGTACAGTTTTGGACATTTTGGACAGACCATAGTGTATATAGCCAGTATAAAGCTAATAGAAGTGGATGTTAAGTGAACAACTTCTGGGCTCAGTTTTCCATAAGGCCCAATGTCTATAAATGAGAGTCATAGCTTGTGCTTGATAGACCATTACTGAATTATAATATTGTCAATTCTGGAAGTCTAGTCAGCTCACCAGTCTTTTGTCAAATATACCGTATTAAAATTATTGCGCCTTTATAATATCTGCATTTGTAATTTGAAATGCTATTAAATATTCCTTGCCCTTCTCCTGGCCCTAAGGTCAGCTCAGCCTTCTTTCCCCAGAGCAGTGGTTCCCAAACGGTGGTACGCGTACCCCCAGGGGTACAAAATGGACTTCCTAGGGGGTACGCGGCGGAAAATGGAAAGTCAGTGGAATTCTTATGCACTGATGTTTGATAGTAATAAATTTCACAATATTTGCAAAAGTTCTAAAAAAGTGTGATTGGATTGGATTTTCTCAAACTGCAGTGACAGATGTAGACCTTTTGGACTCCTCTAACCCGTCACCCCTCGCTATAAGTTTAAAGTTTAACCTGTCCTATATCACCTTGTGGTATTGGACTCTTCCTTGGTCAGCGCAGCAAATTCAAAAATTGCCCTGTGTGGATAACATAGATTTATTATTACTGGTATTATTAAAGTCTATGGTGGATCCTACTGATAGCGTTGACTTGCGGATGAACACTTCTCGTTTCGTCATCTTGTGTTGTGTGCGTATTAAAAATATTAATTTTGTTGTTGTTTCTTATAAGCGGTTTACGGACATAATAATTCTGCGCAGGTACCGGAAAATCGGTTTTGCTGTTTTTCCTACTTTCTGTCGTCTACTGTTTAAAATAGATCCAATGTAAAGCTGGTTTATTATATTTATTGTCTCTAGTTAATGATTATGGCTAATGCAGTCCGATTGCATGTAGGTTTGAAGACATTATTAAATTTCATGATTCAGATAACATGTTTATGCTTTTAAAAATCAAAAGTGTGCTTCCTTAAATTTACTTTGAAAATTAGCATTATTAAATTTCATGATTCAGATAACATGTTTATGCTTTTAAAAATCAAAAGTGTGCTTCCTTAAATTTACTTTGAAAATTAGGGGTACACGGATTTTCGAAAAATGTCTGAAGGGGTACGCCGACCGAAAAAGTTTGGTAACCACTGCCCCAGAGGGTGGTGGCAACTGAGTAGTGGATTGTTCTGCATAGTATACAGGCACCTTGCATGATAACACTGGCTCCGTATCATGTAACTTGCACCAGTCGCATGGCTGAGGGTCTTGGAAACAGAGATCAGCGCCGTCCTATGAGCCTTGAGAGCTCGGGAAGGACTTTACTTACTTTACTTCTGCTGGGCCCCTCATACTGACCAGTATATTTGTAGGGCCCCTTGCCATGTGGGGTATGAGTCAAATCACCCTTGGATGTTTTCCCTCAGCAGCCCTGCCCTTTGTTTCTGGAGATTTTGCATTCTTCCGACATTTCATTGTGCGCATATCACTGCTTTTTATCACATCACAGATGAGTGATCATCACAGATAAGTGATGTGATAAACACAATCAAAGAAAGGAAGCTCCAGATGTTTGGTCATGAATGTCAGTCGCATGGAGGAGAAGAGAATTCTGAACGTTGCAATGGAGGGAACAATGGAGGGAACACGCCCTCCTGGAAGGCCCAGAAGACGATGGTTCGATGACATCAGAGAGTGGACGGGATTAAATCTTGGAGAGGCAATACATGCGGCACATGACCGCGAAAACTGGAAAAGAATCGTTCAGCATGCTACTGGTCTCGACGGTTCCTGAGGGGACTATGAGCTGATGATGATGATATCACTGTTTTTGACTACTTCTCAAAGGAGGGAACAGGGGCTGATTTTTTGAAACTGTGAATGATAGAAGTTATAGATGGCAGTCTCATATTGTTACATAATGATTATTTATGATAGGCAGTCATCTGAAAACAGTTCAGTGCATGATACCGATTTCCATTACCTCAAGCCATATGTTACCCTGATAATCAGGGCTTTTTTTCTAGGAAAAAAGGTCTGGGAACTCATCCTTTTTACTCCAACAAAAACGGGTGTGGGAACGCCGTACCTGTACATTCCCAAACGCATTATTACATATCCATAATCATATATACTATCTGTGGAAAAGGTGTGGGAACGCCGTTCCCGTGCGTTCCCACTGAAAAAAGCCCTGCTGATAATATTATGTGAAGTAGTCACTGGACTAAAACTTACTTTGCAAAGAACCACCATAGTCATTTTGATATAATAATATTATGATCTGATTGATTGATTGATTGATACATGTGTGTTTAGTTATAATTATTTTAAGATTTGAAACAGGTTAAATGCATATATCAAGGAACTTTAAGACTGTTTCATATTAGAAGAGTGTGTCTTTGATCTCTTGCGTCTGGTATGTGTGTGTTTGTGTGTGTGTGTTGTGTGTGTGTGTGTGTGTGTGTGTGTGTGTGTGTGTACCAGTTCTTCTGAATTTTCAGTGACAGAAGTCAATTTATGTTTGCAAAGCATGCAGCAGTAGTTTTGAGTACAAAGCAATTACAATGGGAAGTTTGTACAGTTTTAAGTTATTTTAATGACATTTTCATTGATGCATCAGCTGATGATATTGGTAGTGATGATGATGTGGTGGTGGTGGTGGTGGTGGTCATGGTCGTGGTGGTAGTAGTGGTGGTTATTATAATGGTGGTGATTTCTGAAACATTGATTTACAGGAGGAATGGCGGCATTGCATCTAATTCTGAATGAAGAAAATTTGTATAAATTAAGACAGAAGAATGGACTTGTAAGGTCGATAGAATGCACAAATATCCAGTCACAAAGCAAATTGAAGATATATGTGGAAATCATGAAACGGAGTGAAGGACAGTTCCTTATGGGTAGAGGTGGAAAAGTCTGTACACTGTTGAAACTTTGCATTAATAGTTGAGCAATACAAGAAATCCGAAACAGAACCAAGTGGATTTTCTTGTTGATTTGGAAAAGGTATCAAGTTCTGTGCTGCTTTCTTGTTCTTTTTTCAGCTGCTACATGCTTTTCAGGAAACCATATTTTGATATTTGAGAACCATTACAACTCTGGTCCACTTTTTAAGAAGACTATAAACATTATGAATGATGCTATCCTAGCATGGAGCTATTCTCAGCTGTGTCTGTACTACAAAAGGTGTTAAGCCTGTGAGCTTACCAGTGGAGTGAGTGAGTGAGTGAGTGAGTGAGTAGAGGATTGATTGATTCCAGGTGGTTCTTCTTTATACTGGAAACAGCTGCCACAGCTGCTGTTGAAAGCCTTAGTCATCAGGGACCCAAGTAAAAGCCTAATAATGTTTTTTTGCATGAATGATTGAATTGCAGTCACTTGAGTTCAATTATTATTGATTGAAATTTATATGGGACCGTCTGTGAATAAGTTGGATGCATGCCTCTGAGTGTGTATTATGCATTGTGAAGCCTAATATACAGTCATATCAGGCTGTGCTCTTACTCAAATTTCCCTTGCAATTTAAGACCCAATTTAGCAACCTAACCACCACTTTTAACTTCCGGATCATGATGCTATGTAGTTTTTCTATATGTAATTGAGAGTTCCTAGATGTTGTATGCTATAATAATAATAATAATAATAATAATAATAATAATAATAGTAATAATAGTAATAATAATAATAATAATATGAGAGAAAAAAATTTAATGCATTTTTATAGCACCAGTTATAATACTCAAAGGGTGTCAATCAATGGTACTCCAAATTCATCCAAAAAGACCAGGTCATTCCAGCTAATCGGCCAGTGGGAAACTTCGAGACAGAGCTATGGAGGATTTATTTATTTATTTATTTATTTATTTATTGACAATTTATATAGCGCAGTAGACAAGGCTAAGGCCTACAACAAAAGCGCTTAACACAATTCATATCCAATATTAAATAAATGTGTCTTCAAATTTCTAATGAAAAGTCTAGCTGAGACTGCTCCAGTCACATTGTCTGGAAGAGAGTTCCACAGGGCGGGATTCCCCCGCGCGAATGATCTTTCCCCAAACTTAGGGGTCTTGGACGGGGGAGGGACCAACAACTGCACTCTCCGACTGGACCTAAGAACCGAGGATATGCTAATTAACGGAGATGTGCTTTGAGACTTGACCTGAAAATACTCAATTCTTGTGTGTGTGTCTTTGTGTGATTAAATTGTAATTAAATAGCTGAATATCCATCTAATTATAATTAATTACTTGTTGTGTTATGTTCTAACTGTAATTGTAAATAACAATCAGTAATCCAATTAGCACATTCTTACTTATTTGGCACTCTTCTTCATTCTTACTTACACTATTCTTCATTCTTACTTATTTGGCACTCTTCTCTTTTCATAGTCATTGTTATTGTGGTCACCTTCATTCTTTCAGTCTTTCTCTAATCTGCTCATCTTGGGTCTTCTCACCTTAGGTAAATTTAAAACATCAAATTGAAGCCAATTGTTAACTCTTTGTTAATAGGTTCTATTTAGACTTGATTAAGGTACACACTCACACATGCACGCTTGGACACACACACACACACACACACACACACACACACACACACACACACACACACACACACACACACACTGTATATATGTGTGTGTATGCATGCATATATATATATATATATATATATATATATATATAATATTATAATATAAGACACACACACACACACACACATATATATATATATACATTATGTACCGGTATATATATTTTTTATGCCATCTATACTTTGTTCCCAAGGGCTATATATATGATAAAAAAATTGTCCTGAGGCATAATGTGATTGTGTGTTAGCTCTCGTTCAGATATATAATTATCGGTATATATATATGTGTATTATTGTATGTATGTATGTATATATATGTGTGTTTGTGTGTGTGTGTGTGTGTGTGTGTGTGTGTGTGTGTGTGTGTGTGTGTGTGTGTGTGTGTAGAGACAATGCTGATGACGCAGGATGCCATGTTTTAATTCATATTAAAGATTGAGTAAGAAAACTTAATTTTAAAGATTGTCTTTTTATTCTATATTATTTATTTTAATCCACATTGTTCAAAAATTTGATTAATTATTATTTAATTATACCGGTATATTTAATCCAGATTTCTATTACATTTTATTATCTTGTGATATATCATATATACAATTTGTGTTGCTCGTTTGATATATTGAAATAGATATCAGGCAGCTGTTGTTTGAACAGCTTCGATGTCTAGATCAACATTTGGACTACCATGTCGGAATGCTCCAGGACCTCCAGGAATACTACCGCCGTCATTCGGAGGTTGAAATGGAATTCTCGAAGGGTCTCGACAAACTTGCGAAACAACTGTGTGTTCGCCAGAAGTGAGTCTGAGTCTCCAGTGTTGTCCATGAGAATGCTATTCCTGTGGGAATCTCATGGGATGGGACAGCACACATTTGTATTTTCCATGGAACTATATGGAACAGTAGCCATGCCATAGTGACTTGATCTGCGTCAGAGCTACGCTTAATTTTTTAAATATTTTTACCTTTTTAAAGCTTTTTACCCCATTTTTCTTCATGTATTTGTGTCCATTCTTTATTTTGTGGTGGGACACCAGATAAATAAGTAAATGCACAGAACCAGTTATTATATAGTAATATGTTTCTAACTGTTGTAAATATTTGGACCTTGGTTTATCTGTTTCTAAAGTTACAATCCTGTATCAATTAGCAATAAAGGTGCATGAGCTTTACCCTGTATTTGCCCTGATTTACCTGTGATGTACCTGAATGAACATGTCAGTGTCATATCTCTATTTCTCAGCATGTCTTCTGCTGATACTGTAGATCTGCCAATGAATATGTAGTCATCAAATCAGATACAGTGAAACCCGCTTAATTGCATAGGTGCCGTGCAAGCCTTGCTTATGCGATTAACTGGGCTATACGAATAGCCGGGACGTCTGATAATTAATTGTACGGACAAAACACTGGTTTGGGTTTTTATGTTGTTATGCGATTATGCAGGTTATGCAATTAAGCAGTATGCGATTAAGTGGGATCCACTGTACTATGAAGTTTCATAGTGGCTGCACCCAGCTGCTGTTGTGCAACCAAGTGATTGTCTTGGCAGAGATGGATTGATGCCTTTAACAGAAATTTGAGTGGATTTTAGAATTTAAAAAAATTACTGAACTCATTAGTATGAATCTTCTTAAGGATATCAGCTGACCTCTCACTTTGTGGTCACAGAAGCGTAGTGTTTGAGGTAATAGTTACCAGAATTCCCGCTTGTTGTTTCAGTATGGTTCCCACGTTTTCTTCACATTTGAGAGCCTGTGGCACACGCACACACACGCACGCATGCATGCATGCACACACATCCTAGATTGGCTTAATAGCTAGTTTATGACTCACTCTTCTGGTGCATTTATCTGTGCTACTGTGCCTAAAATATCATAGCTGAAAATTTTTGGCGAATTATATTTGAGTTTTGCTTGAATCTTAAAGTTTGACCTCGAGTGACCTATATTTTTGAGCTCTATCGCTGTTGTGCAAGAGGGTGTTTTCTCTAAAGTGATTGGGGGGGGGGGGTTAATATGTTGCTGTCTGCTTCAGATTTAGTCCGGCTGGAAAGATCCAGTCTGGTTTCCGGGCTTTGTGTATTTAGTAATTAAATGTAATCTCTAGAAATTGTTGCTTTATAGGACCTGATTAATTATTACAGGAAGTTGAAGTAACTTTAAATTATAATATAAAGTTCTGTATAATTTATGGAACCAATAGGATGGATAAAGTTGCTGTCAAATATTATCATACTGACTCATTCTCAGAGCAGTTTTATTTATACTGTACATGATTTGAATTGCATGGATTACAGTTTTTAAAATTAAGGTCAGCTGGCTGTGCAGGCAAGGTCGTTTTCCAGGTCTCAGAACAGAGGTTTGTACGCATATTTTCCCCGAATTTGCCAGCAGCTACCAAGAGCCTGTGCATTACATGGGCATATGAGAAAAGCATCAACTGTAGAAATTTTGGTTGACCAGGATAAATGAGGGCTTATTATTATTAATGAGAGTTTATTATCTCCTCATCAGCATTAAGTTAATGTGTTTGTATGTGTGTGTGTATTTGTTTTTCTAATCAGTCCCTAGCTTATGACTCAGATGATATTAAGAGGCTATATCATTGGTCTTACATCAGTGATGGATACACGTTTTTATCCGAGGGCCGCAAAAGTGTCTGTGATGAAAGTCGAGGGCCACACACATTTTTCGACATTTAGAATTAAATTTTTAAGTAGTCTCCAAAACGACTTTAACATAACGTATTATATACTGTGCAGTGTAAGTAATTATTAACAAGCCAAGACTCAAAATATGGGTAAGCCAAGACTGTAAAGGCAAAGAAAAGTTAGTAAATATTAAAAGCATCATTTCTAGTTAACGATCAAGTTCCAAAGTGTAAATCCAATTTGAATGCTGAATTTTCCAGTGAGGCGTTGTCAAATGCTTCATATGTTTCAGAGTGCCGCACATTAATGTAGTATCTCTCGATGTCGGGGGCCGCACAAAAGGGCTTTGAGGGCCACATGTGGCCCATGGGCCGCACTTTGCCTATCCCTGTCTTACATGAACTGGTAGTGTCACTTCATTCGATTTTATTGTGCAGACATATTTCGCTCTATATGTTTATTTCAGACTTGGTAATGATGATGCTATAACCAAATTCATTTCCTGGCCTTTCACTCACATAAACATTATTCTGATTAAAGCATACTCCATGGGGGGGGCTGTTCTTAAAGTACACCATGCTATATTTGACAAATTTTGACCCCATCCCTTGTCACAACCTGTCGGAAATCTTGGATCCCTCTTAATGTATGTCACAAATTTTGGACACCCCTCCCTTAAAGCATCACACAAGCAGGTTTTCTATTTAATAAATTTTAGTTTCTTGTTCAATTTTCAGTAGCGAAATATAGAGGTATTCAATCTCCTGCAATGATGGCAAATGTAATTGGGATTTAAAATTCCATGTACTTACTTACTTAGCATAACATAATTACTATGAACCAGTGGCTTCTTCTGTCAGAATGCATTCATCAAAAGAGATAGTAAAACATCACCGCATGTTTCAGGTTTTTATATATATATATATATATATATATATATATATATATATATATATATATATATATATACATAAAAGTGTGATGTCACGATAGTCTTTGATCCTCCTCCTATTCAAAGTGGTCTTGAATATGTTTGGTGGAATATGTTGAGCTATATGGACGGAGGTCCCTTGTGTGCTTTCTCTTCGGTCGTCATTCATCCGTGCATAAATTTATATGTTTGTGAATATCGCTTCCAAATAGGCTGTGCGTTTTCCGTGTTGAATGCTCATTTATAAACTATGGATCGTTCACCAGTGGCGATTATTTCCGTTTCTAGGAAAGACTCCTCTGTGACCGGCTATTCAACCCACGGAACGTGGCTGACTCTTATGGAGTCCGTGCGGCAGCAGAGTCGAAACCACGGCTTCCTCGGCGACATATTCCATCCCGTCGTCGTGTATAAACTGACGGACATTCAGGAAGATATTCAGCGCATTCATAGAAAAGTAGGTGAAGTTGACATTCATTCAGATAACCGATTACGAACTGAATGTTTGCCATATGCATCTACGAAAGTTCTGCGAACGAATAGTTGGTATGATTAAACATATTCCCCAGTGGTCTTGAATATGTTTGGTGGAATATGCTGAGCTATATAAATGAGGTCCCTTGATGGCCACCATTTTATCCTAATTAGGCCTGCTTTTGTGTGTGTGTGTGTGTGTGTGTGTGTGTGTGTGTGTGTGTGTGTGTGTGCAAACATGTTTGGCCGAATATATCTGCTTCATTTCTAAGCCCGTCTTTGCTGGCGATGATAAATGTGCTGTTTTGTTTGGGCAAATTGACCATAATTATCGTCATAAAAGGGGCTAACAGTTATAAAATGAAAATGCTTTCAAATGCAAACATTTAAGGTCGTGTGTACAACGCACATTAACTACTGTTTCGATTGTCTACAATCCAGTTTCCGTTTAAGCTGTCTGCTCTAACAGGGATTCGTCCCTAGGACATGACCACTGCAGCTGCCTGAAAAAGCAGCTTGTAAAAGAATAATATATTATAGATGTAGTAAACTGAGACAAATGGAAATATTTTGGAAATACTGATAATAAAATGACGGCGAAAAAAATAGTCTGATGGCGGAATCAACGACTGCAGGTCATTAAGTGTGTTTTATTAGTTTATAATTAGTTTATTATTTTTTAAATGTTATTTGATGCTGTGCTTGTCAAGAAATAAAGATTATTATTAAAATTTGGGGGACCAACCACATGAACCATTACTTAAGACCTGTTGGGAAGTAATAAAGATATGCATAAAAATAAAGAAATGTTGAAACTGCTACTATCTGGTAGCCCTGCTAACCTAAATGCATATCCGGAATAGGATCAGTGTGTGTGTGTGTGTGTGTGTGCTTGCATTCTTGTTTAGAGTTCTCTTTGTTGTAAGTTAGCAGAGTGGTAGCGACATCCGATGGTTGTGGGTTTGATACCTGCAGAATCAGAAGGTTGACATGGCCTTCACTTGCTAGAGAGCAGTGACAAAATGAGTGGAATTAGTGCACAGTCAAAGAGACGCGCCATGCTATGCACTGGCCTCTTATCTCTGATATTGCACGCGTGGCTGAAGGGCTATCTATAGCATTGGAGATATGAGCCACACCCTGTGAGCTCGGGAAGGACTTTGACTTTTGATAGGACTTTCATTTATTTCCTTTCATCCATTTATTTCTTGGATCCTTTTTAAAATTAACCTCTGTTCTTGTGTTCTATTTCTCTATTTGCATGGTGGTAATGTACTTAACCTTTACTATAGGTTTCTTATCTCAATATTTATTGCTCTGAATGAGTAGGTACATCAAATAATTAATGAGTTGTAGGGGAGGTGGCAGGGAAAAGACTGGAAGTGCTATCCCCTCCGGTTTTTTCTAGGGCAAAATGCCCATGGAGCAGTCTTAGCAATTTATGTTTCATTGTTTAAGATTGTTTTTGTTATGTTTTTTGTGTGTTTCCAATGCTGCTGATGATTGGAAAGTCTGTGTACAGTTCCATTACCTATATACTGAGGTCCTGTTTGTATTTGAGCGTGGTTTGTCATTTTGTTGATGATTAGTGTCGTGAAATGGTTACAAGTCATCACGATGAACTGTTCAAAGTCTTTACCGAACTAGAAAACGTGAGTATTTCCAGACAGTGGTTATGCCTTAACCCTTTAACCACCAAGACACTGAGTGTACTCGGATCCCGTTGCATATGGATCCAAAGTATTTGTCGGCTTAACGGTTAAGTGGCTGAATTCATTTTGTGTAGGTTTTAACATTGCTTGTAATTCCATTTGCAGTTTAATGTTTTCACTTTCAAAAGGACAAGATTTTGATTTGATTCGGTGTTGACTACTAACTCATAGTTTTCATTCGTGCTTTATATACTGGTACTGAGCAAAAAGGTTTCTGCTTGACCCCGGTTTTCATTTAGAGATTTGAAGTATGTGTCCAGAATTTTTAGGGTAACTTTTATATATATATATATATATATATGGTGCATCAGAGTGCTATTTTAAAATTTTATTCTCTCAGATTTTAGATTGATTTTGAAATCTTTACACCTCTCTTTTTAGCAAGATCTGATGGGTTCTGCATGTTTTTCACACAGACAGTTATGTCACAGTTGAAACTATATAGCTAAGTATTGCTTTATGAAATTATGTGAGGCTAATTACCGCATTATGTGTCTTCAGTCTAGGGCAGACCAATAAAGGGGAGAACAGATGTTATAATGTCTGTGCAGCTTTCATTTATGCATACGGGTAAGTGAAACTGGGGGAGGGGAGGGGGGTAAATTGTGAATGATTTAATTGAGAATGTGCTTGATCTCAGTCTTGTTAGCTTCAATTCTTCTAATTAATTTAACAGTAACTTTTGTTTAGCATCAACTTTTACTGTAATTTTTAGTAAGAACATTAGTCAGTTCATCAGTTGTTGTTCAAAATATAGCAATCCTCCAGACATGTATTGATTGATTGATTTTGATTGATTGATTGATTGATTTATTGGTGAATGTGATAGAAATGTTGACAGTTATGTTTAGCTAATTCCGATTTGTTGTGATACTGTACATGTAAGTCCTGATAGTTGAAACAATAACAACAGGGTGCAGCCTGTGACAATTATCCCTGTGAGAAGCATGTGGTATTGATGTGGGTCACTGTATTTAAGCCTTTGTCCTTATTTTTGTGTGGCATAAGAAGCATTTAGCATCGCATCTTGCTTCGTCCCTATTACCTCTTGAACTGCCGGATCCAAGTAGACTCGGACACATTGCATATATTCAGGGCCGCTGAGAGGGGTAGGGGAGCAAATGCACAGGGGCCCGATGGCCTGGAAGGGGCCTGGGGCGATGATGAAGATGTATTATTAAAAGTAATGATACACAAAAGGAGGTCGCCATGCTATATGCACAGGGGCCCGACGAGTAATAGGGGTCCCGGGCGCCGAGGAGATCATATAAACAGCGTGGAAAACGGCGACAAGCAAAAAAAGGGTTGTCAATAGTTCTCGAGAGTTGGAACAGCATTTTTAAAAAATAAATCCACGACAAGCAAAAAAGGAAAGAAGGTCATCAGGAATTTTTAAATTTTAAGACTTGTCAGAGGCCCGTCGGCTCTTCTGCACAGGGGCCCGGAATTTCTCTCGGCGGGCCTGCATGCAGTTACAAAGTATATGGCGGTTTAAGGGTTAAGTTATTTGCGGTTTGGTTTTCTTTAACAGGAAGAGGAAGTATCAGAACCTGTTTTCTAAGTAGAATTTTTTTCTTCAAAATTAGACATTGTCAGTGTTACACCTGGGTTTATGAGCTCATGTCTTGTCTTCAGCCATCCCCACTATGAGGGTAGACCGCATTATGAATGAGCTTGTTCCATTGTTTTCTGTTGTCTGTCATTTGGATTGCCATTTCCAATGTCTTTCAAGTCCATTGCTTGATGTTATCAGTCCTTGTTTGGTGTAGTTTTCAGCAAATATCAAGTAGTTGGTGTTGTTAACACATTGAATGTATTCAATGCGTTAATGCCGGCTTCTTGTTTCGTTCTGTTTTGTCTGGGTGTGGATGCAATTAATTACCCGTTGCCAGGGGAGAAAAGTAGTCAATGCTCTTCTGCCATTAAGAAAGTCATTGCTATTTAGCAATTGAAAATTTCATTTGTGTTTGTTGATGGTAATAACATATCTGCTGTAAGTGAGAAACGGATCAATGTATTGTGATCACTATTAGTGCACTGTTAATACAGCCTGGATTCACTATTTTTATAACAATAATTATTAAATTGAGAAACTAGAAGTCCCATTAAGATGTTTGGTGCTAATGGCCCCACATTGACTAAACTAAATTTTTAAAGAATTAATCTAAACAACTTTATGCAAAATAAAATCCATTGATGCAGTTAATTGTGCATTGTATTTGGCATGATTTTTCACAAATTTCTGTATTTTTTAAAATAGACACAATAGCCTAGAAAATTTAGTCTTAACAACTTTATTTTTCATTATAATGTCATCTGTTGCAATTGAAACCACTAACCAATAATGTCATTTGTAAATTTCAGATATTTAACTGGACCAAAGATCTCTTAGTCAATACTTTTGCTAGTACTTGACATTTGTAACCTTATCATTAAGTATATGCATGTACAGATTAAGTACTTAAATGCCTTGACACAAACATGTAAATTACGTTGAACATAAAATTACCTGAACTAGCATCAACCAGGCTGTGACAGTCAATCGATTATATTAATTAACATTTGCTTTGTGTACAGGTCTGATTGGAAAATGATTTTTGACTGTGATTATGCCAATGAAATATTTTTTATTTTTCACACTTTCAGAACTTCTTATAACAGTTAGTTGGTTAGTTAACATGCCAACTTATATAGTGTTATGATGGTCGTAGCAGGCCAAGATCAACAGCGCTTTACACATTGCACTTAAACGAGATGCTATACAAGTGCGTTTTTAGTCTCATAGCGAACAAATCAAGATTAGTTGCGTTGGTTACAATGTCCGGCAGCAGGCCTGAGGAGAGGGGTGCAGGCAGTGATTTCCAGATCCGGTGATGATAAGTTTTTTTGCTTGAGGCTGTTTTGGAGAGTTGATTGCCTTGTCCGGGACTTGATAGATCGCAAATTTTTTTGTTCTCCCCAAATTTCACTGTCTGGCAGTGATTTAGGACGGAGGGGACAGACAACCAATTGGACTGTCTTCGATTACAGGAATTACAGGAACGAAGCTGCCGCCAACAATCCAAAGTATTTTATAAGCCGGGGGCTATGGACAAGTTTGGCTAGGTGATCCTTATGTTGTCACGTTGATTTCATCATTGCAGAAGATATAGTTGTGTTGAGATTGAGGCAGCAACTATCTTCCTGTTTTTGACAGTGAACAAAAAAGTAGCATAGATATATATATATATACTCTGCATTTATCTTATTTGTTTGTTTGTGAAGAAAGTCAAATGTTGATTAATGTAATTAATTGATTAAGGTTGATTAATGAATTTGCTCATGATTACATAAATTTTGCTTCAGTGGTGATTAATAATTATCGATATCAAAATTTGCTTAGACTGAGCTGATAGCTTATCTGGCTAAGCTCCTAATTTAAGCCTTAAGGACAGGTTATGTGTAAATATTTATAAGCACCAACAAGCCTTGATGACTGGTAGAGTGTAAACACCTGTATAATTTCACTGATAATAAATAGTCTCGTGCATGATTTGATCCTTCCTTCCATGATCTTTGTAGAAACTATGACCAGTACTTGAAAGTTTAATTTGAAGAATAAGTGTCACTACAGAGCTTAGAGAGACTTTAGATCCAACAATACAAGTTATCCACTAAAAGCAATTTCTGTAATCATATGTATACCAAACAGGGGCGGCGCTGGGTTTTGTTGGCTGGGTGGGTCTAATGTAATCTACACGACCAGGACCCGGCTCAGACTACCCCTCCCCATCGCCCCCCACCCCAAATCATAATTTCCCTGCAGATTTGCACGATTTGCTCGGGTGCCCGAGACTGGGTGGGTCCAGACCCGCTGACCCACCCCGCTAGCGCCGCCCCTGATACCAAATGAAATCTTATGACGGTGGTTTAGTCCTACGGATGTAGAAATTTACTTGTACTGTTGATATTTTCCTCATGTCTTCCGATCTAAGCTTAAATTGTAACCTTTTCTTAAATCATTTCCTCAGTAGCTATAACAACCTAGCCTCACTGCCCAGTGGATATTCTGACCATTGCCTGGCTGATCATTCACCTTTCCCATAGCTATTTCAAGAAAGGCTAAGCACCTAAGAATAAGCAGCTACTGTTGTACCGGTACTCCTTTCCAAAGCGCTATATAAATCCACAAGATTTTACTTACTTAGTTATTTTCCAAAAGAGAAGTTCTTGTCTATGCTCTCACGGTGTATCATTATATATATCACTGGGCAACAAAAATTTGTTTCACTTCAATTTTTTATGTTACTTGTGTAATTCTGTGGTGCTGATTTTCATGGTGCTATTTATTTTTTCGTTGCATCAACATTTTGGCAGATATCTAGGTCAAGTCAATTTCAGAAGAACCTTCATCGTTACTTAATTATCAAATTGTTTGGTACACACAGGTTTTTGAATTAAATTTACTTGTTTTGAGGTGACATTTTGTTTATTTCTCATAGACAATAATGTCCTCTAGACATTGCAAGATATCTGCTGACTCTTTTTTTATCAGGGTGTATGAAAAGGGCACCCTTTATGATATTTAATATCTCGGCTGCGTGTATAGCGATTTCAATTAGGCCATATACCTGGGAATGTTTTTAATGCACAAGTTAAACTGATATCTTTAGTCTTTCTGAAATATGGCCAAAAAACTAAAGAGACCCACATTTTAAAATTGTATTGGAATATATCATAATAAAGTGATAACAATTTTTTTATTTATTTGGCCCTGAAAAGGAAGTATTTCAGATGATTTCATCAGAGCAGGTGCCAAATGCCCCCTCTCAGACAACTGACAGTAAGCCTTTGGCTCAGGCAAACTCTCATATTCTTGATCTGTCCGTGATGTTTTTGCTGATACTTTTGATATCTGTCGAGCATGATTCCCCACACTGATTGAAGGATGGGGTCTTGATGAAATCTGGACAGAAAATTCTGGGTCCTGAGAGCAGACAGGTGTTCGTCTTGCTGGAATATGACAAGCATATCATGACAGTCCTGCAGCCAATCATAAACTGTGTTTATCTTTGGTCTTGACCTTGTCTGGCGCAATGGTCAATTTTAGACTACGATACAAATTACTATGACGTTATCCTGTTTGTCAAAAAATAACCCAATTTGTAAGCTATCCATGAAATTTGGCAATTACATCAGAAACATTCTCAGGTAACCTATAAACATTGAAATAACCTATAACGCAGCCCAGATATTAAATAGTAGACCTTTTCACGGTTTACAAAGTCTGTATGTACGGCTATTGTGTCAGTACAACACAAGGATTTCGAAAGGTACAGGATATCGGAAATGCTTATGAAAAGTATTTCATTTGTGGTTCCAAGAATCTGGGCGGAACTGACAAGCCAAAACACTGGAAGGATGGGTGACTGTTACTTTGGTTCCAAGAATCTGGCGGAACTGACAAACCAAACTGGTGGATGGTTATCTAGTTATAAGAAACCACAGGATTACAGAAAACTAACTTATCGCAATATACCTTCTTCTATTGCACCAGTACCACATAATGAACAATTGCCTATTCCAGTTCCTCCAGCTGATGAACTCACAGATGAGTCTGACACTGAGACTTCAGATGTTGATGATGTTGATGCCGAATGGGAAGAACAAGGAGCAAAATGGTCACATGGAGAACCTCACTTTCCAAATCAGCAAGAACTTGATGATTTAGTATTCTAGTTAAGAGACTTAAACCTTCCTAAAGCCGGTGTAGAACTTTCGGCCTACAGGCCTAAAGAATGGAATCTTCTTGATACAAAAGTCAAAATTTCAAAGTACCAAAAAAGACACACAGCCTATGTCCAGTTCTTTTTCATGTCAGATTCACTATGCTTTTGTACAGACATAATGGGTTTCTTTGATGCAATAGGTATGAGACACCAACCAGATCATTGGCGTCTGTTTATTAATAACTCTACAAGAAATCTGAATGCAGTGTTGCTTCACAGCGGTAACCAGCATCCCTCTATACCTGTTGGTCATTCTGCACATTTGAAAGAAGATTACCAAAATATCAAAACATTCCTGGAGAAGATACAATATGGTGATTACCGGTACATGTGGGACGTCTATGGTGATTTAAAGATGTTGGGGTTTCTACTTGGACTGCAGGGTGGATACATAAAGTACCCTTGTTTCCTCTGCTTAGGTGCTCGACAGTTACTATAGTTTAGGATGCAGAATGTCACTGAAGCTGCACTACTTGCACTCACATCTAGAATTCTTTAGACCAAATCTTGGAGCTGTGACTGAGGAAAATTGAGAGCGGCCTCATCAAGACATGCAGCTTATGGATAGCAGATACCAGGGAAGATGGGATGAAGCAATGATGGATAACTAGGCTATGTCTGGAATTTGGTTCCGGAAGACAGTACTAGCCATAACAGACAGAAACGATCCGAAGTACATTTCTGAAGCTTCTGACAGATCATTTAGTACATGTCTAAGTTAAATTGTTGCTATTATCTCGGTATTATACATGTAGCAACGTAATGCAATTGTACTGCACCAGTATAAGTATTATCTGGCATCAGAAAAAAACTGACCTGGAACTAGGGTATATTTTGACATATTTTCATTTTTTGGAGAAAAGTTGATGCTACACAAAGCCAATGTCATTTTCGTTTTCAGCACGTCAAACTGCATAAACAAACATAAAAAATGAAGTGAAACAAAACTTTCATAAAAATGTGTTGCACAGTGAATTATGAGTGTTTTATTGAACTTCTGTTTCAAACTGCAGAATCCATACTAGTATAAAACTGACTGAAGTTTGAGCTATGATTTAAAGTCCTAGCTCTGTATTTTCGATATGTGTTGTATTTGGAGGCAATTTTGTTCTTTAGTCGATGAAAACGTACCATACGTACCACGGTAACAGTCAGCAGGCTGAGAACAAGCTACTGCGAGTGCAAAGTCAGAAAGTGAAAGTTGATCAGCAGAATGCCTTATCTAAGCGATTCATCAACTATGATAAGAGGGAAGAGCAGGTTAGGTCAAATTTATTGCAATCACTTTGTAATGTATTTTTCACATGTGCAACATTGTGCATGTTATGCCACAGACCTCTTAAATCAAGAACTGACTGCAGCCAATCTCAGGTCTGCAAACTTGGGTCCATTGAGTTTTTAACACCATAGCATCCAGTGATGTGACCAAGGCAGTCCAGTACAAGGCCAAGGCCAAGGCCAAGACACTAACCCTCAAGACCAAGGCCAAGACTAAGACTCTGAGCTTCAAGGCCAAGGCCAAGGCCGAGGCAGTGACCTACAAGACCGAGGCCAAGGCCAAGACATTTCACTCAAGGCCAAGACCAAGGCCAAGGCTTAGATCCATTTTAACTATCGGCAGGGTCACACTCGTAATGTAATATAAATATGAAATATGTACACTACAGTAGCGCTGACAATTGTTACACTATTGTACTATGTGAAAGAGCTAGCACCACAGCCTAATAATAAACTAGTCAATCTTGTTGTTTTGTAAATCTGCAATAATGCAGTGAACATTTTAGTTATTATGATCTGCATTCTGCAATCAGCTTTTGGTTTTTCATTTACTTGCAGCTATACTAATAATAAAAATGTTGTCATTATTTAAACAAAAACTGCTCTTTTCACTCATTTGCCATTGCAACGCAAGAACATCAACGTTTCAAGCAGCTCATTCCCAAGCCTGGCTCGATGCGGTCTCATTATACAAATCCTCCTTGTGAAAATACTCTTTCAATGGAGGCCGAAGTTGCCGGCACACAAAGAAGCCTAGAAAAAAGTGGCCTCAAGCTCATTAAATTCCTCTCAGCAAAAATGCTGTAGTCAGAGTCTGGATCAAATGAATCACTGACTAAAGTGGTTGTACTGCACAGTGTACACAACTACACATGCTGTAATGACAAACTATAGCTGCCATCAGTGCCTTGTGATGTGACCAAGGCACTTGCTTCCAAGACCAAGTCCAAGTCCAAGGCACTAACCCACGAGGCCAAGACCAAGACCAAGACATTAGACCTCAAGACCAAGGCCAAGGCCAAGGCTTCGAAATCCAGCCTCGAGGCAGCCTCGAGGCCAAGACCAAGACCAAGGCTTCACATCACTGATAGCATCTATTAAATGCTACAACTGTAGTTTGCACTGTGATACAGCTATGAAATTTGGTGGTCACACTCAGAAATGAACTGTCTAGGCATCCTGAGTAACCAAAGTTGATGACCTCATTACACAACAAAATACATTGTTTTAAAGTCACCATTTGGAATGAAGCCACGATATTTACGAAAGAAAACATTGGTTTTTTCTGATACATTGTAACATTTAGCACTGTAAATGAATTCTGCAAACACAAAGACTTTTGGAAATTATACGTATAATTATAATGCTGGTACAGGCTTGTGTCATCATCTCACATTATAATGTGAAGCTAACAGCACAGTAGTAGTTATCAATTAGCTAAAAGATTTGCATCAGTCTGCATTTTCCTTTACTTTCACTACAAATATCCTTATGATGTAACTAGTTATTATGATAAATCCAGTCTGAGGTTTTCCAAAACAATTTAGCTGTTTAGCCTGTTTATTAGCTGGTGTTTTTATTATTATTATTATTATTATTATTATTATTATTATTATTATTATTATTATTATCATCATCATCATTATCATTATCATTATCATTATTATTATTACATGGTTGCTAATTAATGAACATTAAGTCATTCACTAAGTGTGGGATGAGTATTGTGTCCTAAGCATAGTAGGCCGAACAGTAGAGTGCAGTGCTAAAGTCAGCAATTTAACAACAATAAATGAAACTGATAACTCAGAAGTGACAGTTTTTTTAGTTGCATGAAATAACTGGAACACCCTGTGCCAACATCAACCAGTATGACAATTTGTTTACACTTCATGATGGCACACGCAGGTTTGCAATGTGCTTACAAGTCATAATGCCAGCAAAAGAGTTAATTTATGTAACGTGTATCTGATGATGATGATGATGATGATGATGATGATGATGATGATGATGATGATGATGATGATGATGATGATGATGATGATGATGATAGTGGTACTTTGCAATATACCTGTCCAGAGCATGTGTTTGTTTTCAAGTGAAGTTATATACGATTGTTGTCAGAAATGGTTTCTTTTTCTCCAGAAACAAGCGAAGTACACTGAACACAAGCTGAAGGCAATGAAGGCCCGTAACGAGTACCTGTTATCCATCGATTCGGCGAACGCAGCGCTTAAGAAATATTTCACAGAAGACTTTCCAAAGCTTGTTGAAGTGGGTGCCTTCCGGACGGAAATTGAACTCATAATTTAGATGGTCTTGTGCTTTTCCTAATGGTTAATTCTACAGCAATGAGAATAATTCTGCAGACTACGTACTGCTAACAGTTGTAACAGATGACACTATGATGTCTTGTACACTGTGCATTTCAGCAAGACATGGAAACAGGGAATTTCAAAAAGTTTTGTTCGCTAACAGCAGGCACATTAGATAATTAGTTATATCCGAGCACAACAACTACGCGCAGAGTGAACTAACGACAGCCGACGGGGCCGCTATGAGTGCTCAAACAAAATTTGACTTTGTAGAAACAGCAGAATCTAGACTTTAGAATACTGTACATCGCACATTATTGCAACGTTTGTTTAGTCATTATAATATTTATTTATTTGAATGTCAATACATTTTTTAAATTAATAAAAAATATAGTGTATAAAATATTGAAGAGGCCTTGCGAGCCACTCTATGAGAGCTGGTGGGACACAAGTGGTCTGGTTTGGGAGCCTCTGAATTAGACTAACCTTATATGAGGACATAAAGGTTTACGGACAGATCATAGAGCAAGTGAAGGAATTTAGCTATCTAGGAAGTCTGATAACAACCGATGCCAGATGCAATAAAGAGATAAGAAGACGTATAGCAATAGCAAAAGAAGCTTTTTACAAGAGAAAGGAGCTGATGCAAAGTAAACTAAAACTAAACCTAAAAAAGAGATTGGTAAAAACATTGATATGGAGTGTGGCGTTGTATGGGGCGGAGACGTGGACAATGAGAAAGGAAGATATAAAACGATTAGAGGCTTTTGAAATGTGGATTTGGAGGAAAATGCTAAAAGTAAAATACACAGAGCATAAGACAAACGAGGAAGTCATGAAGGAGATAGAAGAAGAAAGAAGCCTGATAGATACAATCCGGAAAAGGCAGAGAAATTGGATGGGACATGTCCTCCGGCATGACTCTTTACTAAGAACAATAATCGAAGGAAAAATGGAGGGAAAGAGAGTGAGAGGTAGACCGAGAAAGATGATGTTGGAGTGGATGATGAATAAAGGATATCAGGAACTCAAAGAAGAAGCAAGCAATCGATCGGAGTGGAGAAACTGGATACCTGGACCTGTCGAGAGACAGAAACACTGATGATATATGAGGACACAGAACTGCACTAGATAGGGGCAAATGGCGAACCATTGTCAATGGGCTGCCTACGCATGCATGTACATTTCCAGGGCATTGATGATGATGGTGGTGGCGGCGGTGGTGGTGATGATGATGCTGAGGGACTCATTGCATATTTCAATATATGTTTATCTTTCATTGCTGTGTTTAGAAGATGGATTTTGGATATCACGCATCGCTGTCTCAGGTTGTCGACATTCACATCAAGTCTTTCTGCTGCCTTATGAACAGTGACCAGGAACGCCTGAACGCAATGATGAGCCAAAGGGAGGACGTTCTGGCCATTAACGACAATGCCTGCTTTCGTGGTCAGAATCTGAAGCTGTTCTCGAAGCCTGACGATTTTGAATTCCAGCCGCACAAAGGAGATGAAGTAAGTGAAATCTACCATGTAATAATACTGATAATGATAACAATGGGGCTTACAGTGGTTTCGTAGGATCTGTCCTGTGTGAGAACCACTGTGTTATATTAGACCTTTCATTCAAGTCATGGTTTTTTCGTGTTTTCTCGTTCGTTGTCTTCTTATCTTTGATCTCGTGATCTCACTCGTTGAGACTCTGACTTTTGTGCCTTCAGTATGACCTTAGGCTGCAAAACTCGTAGGCAGTTGGTATTTCGTGGTACAGTTGAGTTGTTCTTTTTGTATTGTTCTCAGTGTAACTGCACAGGAGTTTGTTCTCAACTATAAGTCACAACGTATTTATTATCTGACAATTTATATAGCCATATAACAAGACCTAAGATGATTGCCTAAGAAAGCAAGAATGCTTCTCAACATAAGGTTAGCAGTCATACGACACATTGAACAAATGTGTCCTTAGGTTCCTTACAAACTGTTCATCAGTTTTCTAGTTAGTAACGAAGTCTGGAAGGGCATTCCATAAGATTGGATTGCCTCGGGTGACCGATCGTATTATAGGCTGCATGGGAGAAACAGGGAACTGTAGAGCACAACATGCTTAGCAGCACTCTCCAGGATCAATGTCTTGATACAGCATTATGGGTTTGCCATTCCACCAGCACGTTATGCCACACAACTGTTGTTGGCATTCAGTAAATTTGGCATCTTGATTGATGCAAGTACACGTTTGACACCTCTTTGCTTTGTCTGGTTACATTCTGGTAGGACACCTATGATCTAATGGTTTGCAGCTCCTAGTAGATTTGCTAAGAGCATTCTTAATTAGATCAAGTGGTCAGATCAGTTGGTAATTCCTGTATAATGCAAATAACAATTTCTATATCACTCCTCTGCCAGAATAATCAGTGATGCAAATAGTTTGTTAATTATCTTCTGATGAATATGATATTTATCTTCTTCCATTAGATCTGCCAAATTAGTGCCCAGGATGACACAGTTTCTAGAACAGCGTCGATCAAAGAAAGAATTGATTCAAACAGAAAAAACAATGAAGCGGTTTGTGATAAATCATTTTGCGCAAAAAATTAATTATTTATCTTTTTGTTTGTTTTAATGGTTTTTCTATTACTAATGGACTGGATTGTGATATTTCTGCAGTGAATTAAGCAGTTGTTTCCCTGGCAACAAGCTTGCTGTAGTATACCTGAACATTGTCAAACAGTGTTTTCTGTATTTCACTGCTTTGTTTCGTGTTTATCACCGTCGGTTGTATTTCAGATACTCAAAGAGTTGCAGTGCCTCGAAAAAGATTTGCTTGACAAAATATATTACCAAGACTTGGACGTCGTGCAGGTTTACAGAGATGAAAAGCCTGGCGTAAAGTCGCCGACAGATAGGGAGAAACGTCGAGAGGAACGAATTAGGGTGGAGGACACCTATCTGCAGGTAATTGAAGTCACTGACTGCTTTGGATCTGACTAATCTGGCTTGACCCGGCTCTAGTTAGGTTTGGATGTGGTGCGCCATCAGCCGATGCCCTAGGCACTAAGATAGTGGTGCCATAGAAGTTTATTGATTGATTGTTTTCACACAGTTATGGCATTGTGTTCAGTGCATTTGGCTAATATTCATCTGTTTGATGATATAATTGATTCTTCATAAGAACGTATAACGTCATTGTTTTGACTCGCTTGTTTTTTGTTGAATGAGGCTGTGTTCGCTGTCTTTTATGATGCGGATTGACGTTGGCGTGTTTGACTGTCACTCAGATGTAGGAACATCGGTTCTAGGACAATTCGGAGACGGACAATTCGGAGCGGACAATTCGGAGACGGACAATTCGGAGCACAGTTTAACCCTAACTCTAACCATAACTCTAACCCTAACCCTAAACCTCACCCTAACCCTAACCATTATAAAAAGTCATATTTTAAAACAGTTTTACAACTTTTGGGGCGATTTTTTTGTCCTTTTGTCCTCCGAATTGTCCACTCCGAATTGTCCGTCTCCGAATTGTCCGGTCATCAGGAACATCATTGTGCACTTTTAATTCAAGAGATGTCACTGGCATTAATTGGCAGGTTCAAAGGTGTCATGTCTTGTACATTGAGAATACTGCAAACGTATAACAACAAACTCAGTAATATGAAGACACACACACATGTATGCTCACACACACACACACACACACACACACACCTTTAAATGCGGTTTAAGCCTACAATTAGTGAATTATTATTTTGCACTTTTTGGTCGCATAAGCTGTAATGAGATAGGATTGTATATGTTACTATCGACCCCATGGTTTATTTGATACTTAAAATAAAGGAGGCTATTCTATACATGACAATTTATATAGCGCCGTAGAAATGACGAAGGCCAAAAACAAAAGTGCTTTACAGTCAACAAGATAAATTGTACGAGGTCTTAAATAAGTACGTCTTAAGCATGCAAGCAAAAGTTCCAGCCGAGGTGGCCTTGGTCACATTGTCCGGAAGCGCGTTCCACAGTAGGGGGTTCCCATGCGACACGGATCTCTCTCCGAGCTTCACTGTCTTCAATGGAGGAGGGACATACAGTAATGGACCGACTGCTGGATCGAAGCTGCAGGAGTCGGTCTGTCTGATCGCATCTTCGCACCAGAGTCGACAAGTACTTCGGGCAGGAGGTGTCGTGCAGGGCTCAGAATGTCAGCCAGCAGCGTTTGTATATGATTCGCCCAGGCACCTTGAGCCAGCGTAGTTTATCCTTTAATAACGGGGTAACGTGTTCATGCCACCTGGCGCCAAAGATCAAATGAGCTGATGCATTCAAGACTGATTGCAGCTGGTTACGCAGGAAGACCTAGCAGGATACTGTTTGAGTAATCCAGTCTCGATAGGATGAAGGAGTGCACTAGATGGACAGCGGCCCCTGTCGATATGTAACTGTTGAAGCTGTTGAAAGATATTGAATGAAATAAGACCATTTTGCATTCCTCTATGTTTTGTGTTTCTTTTAATATTAGTGTTTCTGTTTTTAAACATAATTTGTAGAAACTCCATATTTACATGAAAGACGATAGTTTAGCCGCGCGTCTAAATTCCAAGTATGTTGCGTTACGTAAAGCGGTTGGAGAGGGCAACTACGAAGCTGTTCACTTGGGAACAAGGTACAGTACAGTACATGTCGGTGGACAACAACCAGCCATGTCATTTCTGTCTGCATGTTCTACGCTACTCATGTATTTTGATTCTTCTGCTTATGCTTGTTATTGGCTATATGGAAGCATTTTGAAGTTTTTCCCCTGATTTTTAGGTTTAAATGTGATCAAACCAGTGGCATAGCCAAGGGGTGTTTTGGGTTAAAACCCCCTTGGGCGCCGACGAAAAAATGTTTAAAATGTGTTTCCATGCATTTTTAATTTTTGGGCGCATTTTTTGAGGGTCAAAACTCCCCCTTGGGGCTGCTGACCAAAATTTTTTAAGCGCCATAGGCGTGATGACCTTTTTTGCTTGTCAGCATCTGAAAGGAAAAATTTTAGAAGGAAAGATATAGGATAGATACATTAAATGACCTTTTTTGCTTGTCAAGACTTTTTGAAAGTTGATTACGGTTAAAAGTCAAAACCAAAACCCCCCTCTTCCGGAAATCCTGGCTACGCCACTGGATCAAACCAACTATAAATGCTACCGTATTCAATTTTCCGTACTAAAAGCACTAGTACCTAAGAAACGTGTGGTTAGTGGCTTGTGAAATGGTTTCATAATAACTGAATAATGCCATTATATACTCCAATACCCAGTGGCGTTCCAAGAATTCGTGGTGAGGTGAGTATGCAAGGAATTTTTAGGAAGTTGGTGGGGTTGCAATGAATTTCTAGGAAGTTGGTGGGGATGAAATGAAATCCCGAAAAAGGTTTACAAGCAAAAAAGGTCATTAACAGTGTTTGCCCAGCAAATGTAGTTAAAACTTTCCAAAAAAGGCTGACTGGCAAAAAAACTTGGTGGGGGATGCATCCGCAGTCATCCCCAATGTGGAACTGCCCCTACAAAAACCTGTAACTTTGTAGTGCTTCTTAGTGATTCTTCAGAGGAGGTGCCATGCAAATGTTCTGTTACATTAAATTATAATGCATACTTTACTTTCTGGACCCCAATACATGAATCGGGCAAAAACGATTTTTATGTTGTTTCTTTTAGCTTTTCTTAATGGATTGATCTATATTCAGATAGTGCTGGTATATTTTAATACTGAGCATATGTTGCATCAGGGTTGCATGGACACTTCTATAATATTTCTTCAGTGCTTCTAGTGCAACATAATCACAGACTAAATTTCTTCTGCTGAAAATAAAACTATCGCTGTATTTCAGTTTCTATGCTTAGACCTACTGGTTAACTGCTGATCTATTTTCTTTGTTCTGCATGTGACAGGTCTGAGCCAGTTCGAAAAAGGTAATTTTGCCTTGAAATTGCTTAGCATTACATATTTTCAATTAAATAGCCCACAGATTTTGATACACTTATCTATTGCCTCTCACTTTGCCGTGTTTGTTTGTCCAATTGCATAGATTAAGTATTATTTTTATGTGATTAAGTAAGTTTTGTTTGCTTTGTAGGTTTTGTGTGTGTTGTGATTGGGTGCACTAAAATGTACTTGTAGCATGTATGGTACTTTGTGTTGATTGTTGATTGGCCACTGCTTTGTCTTGGATATGTTAGGAAGTGCTTAAGATAATCCGCTTTTTAAAAAAAAACTATGTTAATGGTTGTATACTATTGGCCGAATGTTCTTAAGTTCTAGAATGTTGTTTTAGGAATAAAAACTTCTATCATGTCACCTTCACGTGCTTGTTTTTTGCCACATATGACATAATATTTCTTAGCTAATTGGCCAAATAGGACATTTCAATTTACTGTAGTTAGTAGATTGTACCTTTCAAGCATTAGATGGATCTGAGTGTGTTAGCCAAGAATTTCACGTGCTTGTTTTTTGCCACATATGACATAATATTTCTTAGCTAATTGGCCAAATAGGACATTTCAATTTACTGTAGTTAGTAGATTGTTTGCATTAGATGGAAACAGATTTATGCTACGCTGTTGCAGTTTTTACTTGAGTGGGTCTTGATTTATTATAGACCAGCTCCATCATTGCTTCCAAAACCACAGAAATGTGTCAAGAATCCAAATGGAAGCCAACCAAAATTGTTTGGAGGAACCATTGAAGACTACGTTGAGGTGAATTTCGCCCTGGAATTTCAATTGAGTCTGATTTACTATAATTAATCAGCCTACTTGGTGTAGTGCGACCGGTTCCTATCAGTACACCTACGGTAAGTTTTAACACTCTACATGTTGCTTTTAAGCAATGTGTAGAGCGTGGTTAGTACTTGGATGGATGACCATCCCGGGATCTAGTCATGGTGCCGGTGGCCAGCCAAGCCGTTCATCGCTTAAGCATCGATAAATTGGTAGCAGCGTTAGGCTGCGAAGGTAAAACGCAGATCTAGAGAAAGCAACGGCAAATTACTCTGTATTCTAGATTAATGGGATAAGCCACCTGTGTCGCTACTTTCCTAGTACACGAAGATCAGCTCCAGACCCTATACTTGTTTGAGTATGGAAAATACTGTAAACCAGTGGTACTGAAAGTAGTGGTCTGTGGACCACTGGTGGTCTGCAGAGTACCAGTGGCGGCTCTAGGATTTGGCAAGTGGGGGGCCGTTGGGGTGGCAACGTCTAATCATGGGGACAACCATTTGTTGTTAGATATGTAATATTAATTATAAGCTGGTGGTCCACCAGCAGAAAATCTTTGCCAGTCCATGGCCTTAAAATGTTTAAGAACCACTGCTATAAGGAATTACTTAGAACTTTGAAATGACTCTTATTAAACTAAAGGATTGGAGAACCATTTCCGGTAATGCCATTGTAATACAATAAATAATGACCTACAGGTGTTGTTGATTTTTCTGTAACTGGCTACTTTAATTTTTTTGCTTATTAAATTTTTATGTGTGTGAGAATATATGTGTGTGTGTGTGTGAGAGAGAGAGAGAGAGAGAGAGAGAGAGAGAGAGAGAGAATATGTGTATGTGTGAATGAATGTATATTAGAGCAGTGCTGTTTATGTTAAAGATATAATTTCGTAATTTTATTGTTATAGGCAACAGGAACTCAAATTCCAAGTGTGATTCGAAGCTGCATCAGAATCATCAATTTATATGGTGAGAAGCTCTTACATATTCTATCTGCTGAATACTGCTTTAACATTCCTAATTTTATATTTACTAAATTTGTTGTAATTTCAAACGATTGATTTCTTCTTCCAACAGAAATCGCACTGCTTAATAATTTCTGAGTACAGCTGTGTGTGTGTGTGTGTGTGTGTGTGTGTGTGTGTGTGTGTGTGTGTGTGTGTGTGTGTGTGTGTGTGCAAGAATTTGTTTCGTGATATATTGTAACCTTTGAACTTAAGAAAATATATGAAATGTTTCAGGGAGGTAACGCTAAAAATTTCAACTTCATTTCCTATCACAATTTGCAATGATTTTTAAAGGACTGCAAATATTCTTATTTTATTCCATGAGGAATTATATATTTGAATCCTTATTGAAAAGCAACATGGCAAAAATTACAGAGTAGTTGTGAACTATGCCATTTTAGCCATGTTTCTGACATGTATGCTCCTGTAAGGTACCGTATATTTAAAGATGTATGAAAGAATGCTTTGATTTGGCATGTAGCTTTAAAATCTTTCATCATTCCTCATGTAGTATTCATAATGTAATGAAAGATTATAATACTAGTTAGAGCAGAAAGCGCACATGTCTGTAAGGTGTCAATGGTCATGAAAATGAATTTAACCATTTTTAAAGATATACCTTAAGAGTGGTCGGTAAAATTAGAGGCTTACATATATTAATGCATTTTAGTAACAATTGAATGGGCCTTTGTATGCCATTGCCCTTAAATACCCCAGGTGGTATTTTGGTTAATTAATGATTTCTAATAAAAATTGCTGCTCTAGTTCTGACAGAGAGTTAAATGTTCCGTTGTTTGTCTTTAGGGATGCATCATCAGGGAATATTTCGAGTTCCTGGTTCGCAGAATGAGATCAACAATTTCAAGCAGCAGTTTGAGAAAGGTGTTGCTCCAATCCTTTAACCCTTTGAGCCCTAACTTCCCTAGCGATTTGGCTATAAAGCGGCCTGTCCTGTTTAAAGGGTTAATGTCTTTTGAGCATCAGTATTTTTCTGAATTTTGTAGCAGCATCAAGTGTGTGTGTGCGTGGGTGTGCGCGCAAAACTTTTTCACATTTTGTGTTGCACGCCCTGTACAGGCCATCTGTTATTAGAAGGTTTCAATACTGCTATATGAGTGAGGTTGGACCAAAATTTTGACTGCATCTTTCAGGCAATCAATGGATATGGGCTGCATTCCCTATCATACTAGAGCATTTTGTTTAATTGTTAGGGTGTTGATGATCACAATACACTTATTGTTTTATGAGTAGCCTTTATGCATTTCTGAAATATGTTTCTATAATTTGTTGGTCTATTGCTTTTGATTTGATTCAATTGTGAAAATTAGAGTGTCAATATAAAGATTTTATATGTTAAGGTATTGATCCTTTGACGGGGAAAATGGAAGGTGACGAAATAAATTCTGTTGCTGGGCTGCTCAAGCTGTATTTCCGAGAACTCAAAGAACCATTGTTTGCTCCAGACAAATTTGCTGCCCTTATTTCTATTACTGAGAAGTGTAAGTTCGATGACATTTCCTAAACTAAGTTGCTAATGGCAGTGTGTGTGTGTGTTCAGGCGTTCGTGTGGTTTGTGTTTGTGTTTGTGTGAATTCCTTATTGTTTGAGTTGCTGAGTTGTGTTGCATTGTTTCACATTTCTTTTCCACTGCCAGACAGAAGGTATTAAAAATCATTTTCTAGAATTTTGGGACGACGTTTGTGAGAGTTGTTATTAAGTCATATACGTGACTGTCCTGCTAATGTCTTTGTCAGGCTGCGCTTGAAGTGCTGCTTGCAAGTGCCCAGCACCAAGACACATCATCTCGTGCGCTTTCTGTTTCTGTATTGGGCATTTTTTTTGATCTTGGATTATAAATCTGTTCTTTCACTTTCCTGCAGTGACCCATATCCCTATCCTAACATCACATTACTTCTCTGGGGCTTCTCTGTTTGTGAGCCATCTGCCAACCACTTACTGTACTTTCCTTGTAATTTGCCATCAAACGCTGCTTTGCACAGCGGATGTTGTGCTACATTGTTTTATTTAATGAAGTGAAGCTACATATGGCATGTGCTTAATTGGTCGGAAATAATTGGTGTTTATGGTAGGTCTGTCATGAGTGTAAATTTGCTTATAGGTCTGCAGTTTGAGTTATGATGAGACTGCACTGTAATCCAAATTGCTGTTTCAATTGGTGATGTTCCTTTTATTGGTTTAAATGAATATAATTATTGTATGCGTTGTAGTTACAGGAAATGAGGCTGAATCGAAGTCAAGTATTCTTGCTATCATGGCTTCCCTTCCGCGACCTCGAATGATTGTATTGCGCTATTTGTTCGCATTTCTTAATCAGTAAGAATCCGTGTAATACGGCATCTTAGATTTGTTCAGTGCTTATCGTGAATTTGCACGTATCGCTCTGTCTACAGTTGATGTCAAAATCATTTGCATTGGAATTAGTAAAATTTATACAAATTTATGAAATAAAAGTTCTCAGCTTCGGACTTCTGTCGAATCTGATTTCGTATGACATGTAACTGCCAGCTTCCTGTGCAAAAAGGTATTTTACGCCTAATTACGGTAATCGGCATGCTGGATAAATCTGCTGCAAGTTTAGCAATTTATTTGGCAAGTTGATAGCTAGTCTAGAAGGCAATTTGATATTTGTTTTCCGCGACTTTCTTTGCAGTCTTTCCGAGTCGAGCGATGAGAACATGATGGACGCGCGCAATATAGCCGTCTGCTTTGGACCGACGTTGCTTCCAAATCCTGTGACGTCGGATATTTCCAATCACATCTATGTCAACCGACTAGTCGAGCTGATCATCTTGCACCAGGAAGAGTTGTTTCCCAAAGACGGCAACATTGTTTACGAAAAATACATAGTCGAGGGGTGCGTGTGCATTTTTGCATGGGTGGCGGGGGGGCATGGATGGGCTTCAATTGACACAAGTATATTAATGTAGTCCACTTAGCTGCAATCTGATTACCAGAAATCGTCATTTAGTTGTAAGGCTGGCTTTGAGATAGTTCTTCAAAGTCTTGAATACTAAAACAAATGCATTCGTTTTGCTGCAAATATTGTTTTGCTGCAATATCCTTGCTAGTCGAGTGTCGTGGTTTTCGGGCAAACTGACATCAGCTGCCTGCAATTGCTTTGGCAGTTATGTGTTTTGTTGTTTTTATTTGAGATGAAGTTGAGTTGGACGAATTAAATAGGCACAGTTTATTGAAGCTTGACACTGCAAGGAGATAATTTTGCCTTTGTTTTTTGCAGCGAAAAGGATTTTCATGACAGCATTTCTGATGATGATATTCTTAACAGCAATCTACTGGACGAAGACGATGGTATGTGTTGTCATGCCTTGCTGCAGACACATCATGAGTTCCATTTATGCCAGTTTTTTTGTTTGTTTTGTTTTGGACTTTTGTACCGAGTTTTGGTTCTGATGTCACTGTTTGCTGCTCTGTTATGTAATCTCGGTATTGTTATTAACAGATGTGAGCTGCCTTTTTATTATTATTATTATTATTATTATTATTATTATTAAAAGTTAAGATTTATGTGGTAACTTATCCGATAGCGGTCTGTGTGAACACATTACATTGTTAGATATTAACTTGAGACGTGTAGCTGGTCTGGAAAAACCATGTCTTCAGTTGCTTCTTCTTTAATGGCAGTAACTATGCTTTAAAGTAAATTTGCAAATAAGTGGTTTCCGTATACTTGAAGATTGTGCTCATCTGTTGTTTCACGATCCTCCGTTGTCCCTAAGCTTCTAATTTCACCTTTACCTAAAGCAAAAGCATATGATAATTGTGCCCCCCTCTCTGTCTGTCTGTCTCTGTCTGTCTGTCTGTCTGTCTCTCTGTCTGTCTCTCTCACTCACTAACTCACTGTGGACCATTTTAACTAGAAATTACTTTAGGTGTGGGTATGTTAAGAAATTTCACTTGCTAATGACTATTGAAGTCTCTGAGGACATTTCCTTTCTCTGATTTTCATTCTCAGTATTTGTGAGCTGCTCATGACTAATGCTCTGAATTTCTTCAGCTTTGTTTGTAATGAGCTACCTTCTGCTTGTAAGTGACACTTTTAAGATGATGATCATGATGATGATCATGGTCATGATGATGATGATCAGGGTGCGATTTGTGACCTGGAGCAGTGGGGGGGGATATGTTGAGCTTGGGGGGATGTAGTTGTTGGGAAATGTAGCAGTGGGGGGATGTAGTGGTGGGGGGGATGTAGCAGTAGGGGCATGCAGTTGGGCAGTGGGGGGAAGATTCCCCTTCCCCTACAAATCATGCCCTGATGATGATCATGATAATAATGATCATGATAATAATGATAATGATAAAATAATAATAATGATAATGATGAACAATAATACCGACTACCTGCATTATTTTTCAATGCAAACAGCCCACATGAGAATTATAATAATAAAAATTAATAGAATTATTTTTTCAAATTTTTTAAAAACTGGATAGACTGATTAGCTATTAACTTTAGCTATTAACATTAAATTGCTATTTTTGTCTAGTTATAATTTCTGAGTTACCGGTAGTTAATTTCTTATCTTGGGAAGCAACTGATGTATTGTTGCCATTTGTTTTGTGTCAGATTGTGAAGGTTATGAAGCAGTTGCTGAATATGACTACCAGGCCCAGACTAGTGGAGAATTATCATTTAAAAAGGGCGACGTCATGACGATAATCGACCACACTTCTGAGCATTGGTGGTTCGGTGAATGTATGGGCCTCAAAGGACTGATTCCAGATAGATACATTCACTTTCCAAAAAGGTCTTGTATTTTAGTATTTTACAGCAGACCATTAAGGTTAAGGTTGAATTTAGACCATTTGTGGGTTTCATCATTATCTTATAGCAAGTTTCTGACGGATCTTTTCCGGCTTGACCTGGCTCTAATTCTATTTGGATTTGGTGCACCATCGGCTGATGCCCTGGGCATTGCAATAGTGGCGCTATAGAAGTCGATTGAATGATTGGTTGATTGATTGATTGATTTTGTTTGTTTTGCCATTGTTTGCATTGTTTTGTTTTCTGTACTATGCCAGAGAAAAGTTGACTAACTTGAAGAAAGGCTGTGCACTGGCAAAATCATCTGAGTGCTTGCTATCTCTGGAGGAGGTGTCTTTCTCCTCGTCACCTTCCACCCTGGACCACCATGTCTCTCAGCCGAATGTTGCTGTTCCTCCAGTTCCACGCTTGGACATTCCTGAGTCTGACCCGTTTCCAAACGTCGAGCACGCGCCCGACGGCCGGGAAACTGAAAACAACGGAAACGCTCTGCTAAGTGTGGAAAGTGCGCTTGCCAGGGTTAACCTGGGTCTCGGGTTTGTCGAAAGGGTTGATCAGGGCAAGAGGTTCGATTCGAAGGCTTCGACAGAATCGCCGTGTCCAGGTTCGGACTTGGACGTCGTTATTCCGGTGTCCAACACGAAAGCTCCCGTAGGATCTTCGGAATATAATAGCGCTCGAGTGAAGGTCATGCTTCCGGCCGGAAGCGCAAACGCCCTGCTAGGAGTTAGGAAATCCACGAGTTTCCGAGACCCGTCGCCTTCGCGACACGCGAGCAGCAGCGCTCGCAGAGAATAATTCCAGTTTAGAAAGCAACGTCGACGCCGTGGAACTCGGATTCCAGCGATAAACGGAATTCTAAGTCGAGCACCCTGCCTCGCTCCGGCATGCCCGGAATGTCGGGGTTCGATTCTGACCTTCTGCAAGAAATCAATGCCTTTGCGACAATACCGCGTTCATCTCCCGTCGAAGTTCCGAAAAAGGTTGCTCCACCTGCCAGGCCAAGACCTCCGACTAAGAAGCCAGCCGAAAGTAACAAGACCACTTCACCTTGCAGCACTGCGATGGCACCTGGCTCCATCAAGGCTGGCCCAACTGTCTCCACTCCAACTTCTTCAGGGGAAACCACCTCAAAGAAATAGCCGTGCCAAAATTTTCTGCTTGGACCTAAGCAGAGTGTTGTTTTCTTTTGAGATTTCTGTCATTTGATGCACTTGTTTAAGAAAACATTTTATTTAAATAAATAATAAAAATTGTAGGATGGTTGAAAGCTTCTTGCACAGTGGTCAACACACACACACACACACACACACACACACACACATTTACAGACTTGTTCCTTGTATGAAATGCACACGAAAGTGTCATTTTAAGAATAAACATTTGCTAAGATTTTCTTCTGAGAAAGGATCTTGCAGGCCAACTAAAGCACCTTCACAGGCCAAATTTGGCCCGTGGACCTGGATTTGTCAATTGCTGTTCTAAACCATTTGATAATCTGTTTTGATTTTGATTAGGTAATGAGGTAATAGGTGAGAAAGCAGTATTAACTGTTTAAATTGCTCAATTGCATTTTTTAATTATTTGAGACCTTGAAAATTCTTTTGCACATAATTTTTGTGTGTTTTGCCATGTAAATTTAATAAATATATGCGTAAACTTGCATACAAAGGCCTCTTAATTGTGTCACTTAAATATATTTGCTATTGCAATGTGGCTTTGGTCAATGTCCCTTGCCTGTTAATTCTGTGCTATCATTTAATACAGCTATCCTTCCAAATATGGTTTGAATAGGTGTGTTTGGCTTTGCAGGAAGTTCTGAAGAATATGTATGTTCTACAGAAAAACAGAAAATAATTAGAAAATTCTTAACAATTTTTTGCAAGAAATTTAAAGTGAAAAGCATCAGCAAGTTGTCAAAAAGCATAGGCATCATGATTTTATTCCTGTACTTAGCATCTGACTTGCACTTTACACTTGAACTTTGTTCAGACTTTCAACTTCTTTGGCAGTCACAGTTAATATATTCCAGTTTGATTGGTTTTCGTCCGTGTAGTAGACGAAATGAAATGGGCTGGACATATACTCAGAATGGAAGAAATAAGAAACCCAAAACGAATTTTCAACTACAAACCAGAAGGAAGAAGATCTAAAGGAAGACCGAAAAGACGATGGATGGACGGATTGGAAGAGGATCTGCACATGGCAAGGCTGAATCTCAATGGAAAAACTGACGGAAGACACCGAATGACTTTGGAAGAAATAGCAAAGGACAGAGAACTTTGGAGAGATGTCATGGAGAAGTCAATAGCTGGACACAGCTGGAGGACGAAGACCTGGGTAGACGAAGCCATAGTTTGTTAGTGCAATCTTTGTACTTCTACAAGCTTCAATCTAAATCATCATCCCCTCTGCTTCCATGCCAATCTTTCAATCTCATCACACCATTCCTTGTGTGGTCTGCTTCGGTGGCATAGCGTGCACTTTTGCCGCCTCTTGCTCGTGGCTAATCCGCCGCCCCAAGTTCATTCGTATCAGAGGCGGATCTAGGGTGTTTGGCACCAGAGGCGTAGCGTGCGCTCGTGCCGCCCATGGCACATGTCGTCGCTTCCAACATTTTTTAATTTGAAATTTACCACCCCTTCTAAAATTTCCCTCCTTTACTGAAAATCTGCCGACAAGCAAAAAAGGTCGTCGATTCCAAAATTTGCCGTCCCCCTCATCTGTGCCGCCCGTGGCTAAAGCCGCAATAGCCATTGGAACGCTACGCCTCTGGTCTTCCTTTCTTGTTGACACCCTTCATTATTCCAAAGCATTGGAGCTTTTCTGTCGTCTTTCATTCTGCATGTGTCCAAATGATGCTGTTTCCTTGTTTTATTTACTCTTGCAACATGGTTTACTTTGGCAGAATTCTCTGAAATAATTATTGTTCTTCATTTATTATCTTTTCGACCTGCCCAAATCTTAGTATTTTTGTCTCTGTTGAAGTCACAAATTAATATCAGACCTAGTTTCAAGCAAGTCTAACTATTTCACCACAACTTAAGGTTCATACTGCTGAATGCTTGTGCAGATTTTCTTTCATCAATATAATATTCTCATTTCTAATGCATCAGTGAGTTGTCATTTTAAGCATCACGTTTGCCATTGTCGATGATTTAAACTTGTGAAAAATTAATTGTTGTCTGCAATATAAGTTTATTTTGATGTGGTTTCCTCTGATATGTGTAAATGTCATTTTAGAATTGTTGCTGTAGCAGAGACAGAAAATGCTGAAATTTCTGGTGTGCTAAGTTCGACTGTTCGTGCAAAATATTTGTGGTCACTTTGTTGTAGAACCCAAGAACAAATCTGGTAACCAAGATTTCTGTGAAAATCGATCAACTTTAAGATAATGGAATTAATAAAAATCTTTTGCTACAGTAGAACCTTGTTATATCGAACTCGCTTATATCGAAATCACGTTTATATTGAAGTTTGAGCGCCGGTCCCGCCAAAGCAGTGTTAATGATACCTGAATCGGATATATCGAACCTCAAGAGTATAGAAGTATTTATCACGGTCCCTTGAACTTCGATATAACGAGGTTCTACTGTATTTATATTTTCTTAATACTCGAATATTGTTTGATATTTTTCTTAAGACACATACCAAGGGCTTGCCTTTGCCATACATGCATCACTGTTATACTTAAGTACTGTTTCTCATTTACATACTGCTGTCTTGCTTTGCTTCATGCAGTCTGCTCATATGTGAATTGAAAACAGTGCATTTCTCGTCTGTGAATGTCGTACAGCAGATCTAATGTACTGATGTTGAGGAGTTTGTACTGTGCTTTGTGGTTAAATGAATGCAGAAGACAGTCATACACAGTATGTGCTCAAACGATATATATTAATATGGATTGGTTAAGTACTTTTTTCTTTTAATCATGAAAGTTTAGTTCGGATACATTTGTATGCTGTCTTTCTCATGGTTTTAAATCAAGAAACTTAGAAACTGGCTTGTGCAGCTGTCTCTTGACAAATTTATCATGGTTATGAAGACTGTGGACATGTGGTACGATTGCATTAATTAATTACATCATTTAATCATTACATGTAATTATGAAATTCCATCTTTGTAGTTGTGTTCATTGTGGCAGTTTCTTATTGGTTGTTATGATTTTTACAGTTTGTAAATATTTAAATCTTGTGTTATTTTGATATCTTTTACAATTTTCTGGCATCAAAGACTTTTAACTTCATGTGTTTTGCTATTCGTATGCATGCTTTTTCATTCAGGAAATGTGGTCTTTTATATTTCATGTATGATATAGTATCAGGATTTAGATATGAACTGAGCTATTATAATGTTACCTGTACCTATAGTAGAAACAGAGAAAGTTGTTCAGCAACGTGGTATTGTTTTCATAGTTTTATATGACTTACTTACTTACTGATCTTGTAATGGCCTTGATGTGTTGATTTTTGCATTTACAGAGAATCATGGATATTTCTTATTATATTTATTTACTCCAGATTGAAGTAATAATAATTATAGTCTGTACAGTGGCGTAGCGAGGGGGCAGAGGGGGCAAAGCGCCCCAGGCGGCACTTGCTCTAGGGGCGGCACTTTCGAGATTTCTTAGAGTTTTTTGCTTGTTAGGGAATTTTTTGGAGAGTTGATAACGTTTTTTTTGCTTGTCAGAGACTTTTTTGGAGAGTTGATAACGTCGTTTTTGCTTGTCAGAGACTTTTTGGAGAGTTGATAACGTCTTTTTTGCTTGTCAGAGACTTTTTTGGAGAGTTGATAACGTCGTTTTTGCTTGTCAGAGACTTTTTTGGAGAGTTGATAACGTCGTTTTTGCTTGTCAGAGACTTTTTTGGAGGAGAGTTGATAACGTTTTTTGCTTGTCTGACTTTTTCTGAGAATTGAGGGCGGCACTTTTTTTCTCGCCCCGGGCGGCACTTGGCCTCGCTACGCCACTGAGTCTGTAGTTGTGTATATCCGAGTTACGTTCCATCAGGCAGTTGTTTCTGCTGATAAGATGTCTGCGTCTTTACATCTGTGATTGGAATAACGTGTTTTTGGCAACTATTCAGGTAATTTAACATAACACTGAATGCAGTTCATATTTTAATTTCGGTACTGTGCTATACAGACAAGCAATGTTGCCTTTCTCTGCTGGATTGCTATTATATTATCTGTTGGCATTATATGTTACATTGCCAGTGTTATCTTTATGATTATTGCCTACCTAGTCCAATAATGTCTCGATGTGTGGTATTTTAATTAATTATTTCTAAACAAATAATTGACTTCAATATAGTCACCATTATTTTGTAAAGGGACTGTCCATTAATTATGTCAACAATTTTGGGGCAATTTTTGACCCCCTCCCCCCTTGTCAACAACTGTCAACTTTCACTTAACCTCCCCCAACAACAACTCTTGACCCCTCCCCCACGATCAATGACAGGCCCCAATAACAAGGTTTTTATTTTTGTGGTGATGATCATTTTTTCCCTTTTTCCTCATCGAGTGTCAAAATGTGGTGGTGATTACCTTTTTTCTAATGCTTTTTTCCATTGTAATAAGTAGTATTCTATGAAATTTCCTATTTTTGATTATTTAAAAAAGTGAAATTACTTCTCTGACCCCCCCTCCCCTGTCAACAACTGTCAAACGTTTCCAAACCCCTTCCCCCCTAAATTGTTGACGTAATTAATGGACAGCCCCAAAGCAATATCTAAGTTCAGAATTTGCAATTATTGACAATCTTAATTTGACGGTCAATGTGTGTTTCGTATGGGTATTAGTGCTATGCGTTAAGGGCGTCGTAAATAATATACAGTATATGACATTGTCCCCCCGATCATTTCTGAGTCATATAGTGAACCCATTTTAAAAATCGGTTCACATTTGCCAAAGTTATGGAAAAATATGCAGTGGCAAGTTTTTTATTGGGTCACAGTGTTTATACTGTATGTAGGGGCGGGAAGTTAGCAGAGTGGTCGCAACGCGACGATAGAGCAGAAGGTCGCGGGTTCGATAGGCTGCCTGCAGAGCCTTAACGCTAGAGGGCGGTGATCAAATGAGGTACAGCGTTAAGCTGTGAGGTAAAACGTGGGTCTGCGGAAAGTAATGACAACCTACCCAAGATTAGCTTAGACCGGAGATAAGCGCCAGGAACCCAACGTTCGGTCTCGAATACGGACCTACCTTTTTACCTTACACAAAAGTGGCATTGTAGTTCAATATAAATAATATATATGTATATAATAATTATGCACATCTATAGCACCAGTTCTAATACACAATGGTATCAATCGATGGTACTTCAAAATCCATCCGCAAAGGATCCAGGTCATTCCAGAGATCAGTCAGAGGGAGAGAGACTACATAGACAGGCTACATGGGTCTAGATTTAATACAGTTGAACCAAGGGCGCTGTTAATATCACATTTTATATTATAGTATTTGATATATCAGGGCTTGGGTAATTTAGTCCCATCCCCTTTTAGTCTATGATTTTCCCACCACTTTTATAAAAGTCGTTCACAGTCGATCACTCAGTAGGCTTATTGGTCGAACTCATTTAATAACACGCTCGATCTGCATATGGTCAACATAATTAACTGACGATTACTAATTTACTAGTTGCTACTGATACACAGCTGAAGTTTTTGTAACTCGGTGTTTAATCTGGACTCCGGGGGAAACTGAAAAAGCCGGGGGAATTCTGCTAGGGGCCGCTGTTAGTCCATGTAGTATTCAAAAATTTCCGGGGGGAATTTGAAATTTCCGGGGGGTAAAAAGGGCAATCCCCCCGGAAACGGCCTAGATTAAACACTGTTGTAACTGCCGCACTGCGTAGGTCGTTATTTTTCAGTTCTACCTTAATTAGACTGAAAAGTTTCAGTGACTGAAAATTGCTATCACCTAATTTTCGTTCAGCAAATGACAAATGTTCGTACTGTATATTCAATTATTCTAGACGGAATCAAATTTTCTATTAGATGATCTGAACGTGAACCTTTGGTATATCTGCTTTTGGCAAATCAATTTGTTTAGTTTTTCGCTAATTTTACAACGAAGCGTTTCCGTCTTTATTCGCAAGGTGGCGAGGTTTATGTTGGCCACACAACTCGACAGAATTCCATCGATATAGCACACTCGGGAATTGTCCAATTTGGAATATTACCGGTCGTAAAAGGTTTACAACGTTCGCGTGCAAATAGACTGTTGTTGGTCTTTTTAAATCTCTCTTGCCGCTTTGAGCGTATACTAATCTTAGCGTAACTGATCGAGTGAAGATTCCGTCCGACGTATTGTTTGCAGCTCGTGTCGATGCACATCGAAAGCGAGGAGAAGACCGCGCGGCGATCCGACTCTTCTCTCCCTCTCTCGTTCTCCGTCCGTCCTGTTAATATTCCAGGATGGTTCGGGGGGCGCTGGGTCCGCCGGCGCGGAAACTCGCATCGATCGACGCTTGCTAAGCAGACCTGGATCGGATCGTTTGAGCGGTTTTTAACTTTTGTGGTCAGCTATCACAGTTTCTGCTTATTTTGACTGACGTATTTCCAAGTCATTGAGTGTGTTGATAAACAAAATGTTTTCAAATGAAGATCATATTAAATTTAATTTTATATTAAAATTGACATGAGGTCTGGAATACAAAATAAATATAGTAATTGATATTGGTTTTCATAATCCTTTTTTTCAGGCCCTGTGTATATATATATATATATATATATATATATATATATATATATATATATATATATATATATATATATATATATATGCATGGTATGTCTTGTGCAGGCCCGTCTTTACGTGTTAAAAATCGGGCACAGTGCCCTGCACCTTAGGGACCCCCGCGCACCTTAGGGACCCCGCGCACCTCAGGGGCCCCGCGCCGCACGCAGACCTTTTTTTGCTTGTAAACACCCAAAAACGTTTGGAGATGACCTTTTTTGCTTGTCAACATTTGATCTTCACATCTAGGGCCCCGCAGGCCGCCAGGTGCCCAGGGCCCCATACAGGTATAAGACGGGCCATGGTCTTGTGTGTCTCTGTGTGTATGACAGGGTTTGAGTGCGTGCTTGCGTGTGTGTGACAATGTTTGTGTGTGTTACAGCGTTTGTTTGTGTGTGTGTGTGTGTGTTTGTTTGTGTGGTCTCCTTCGATGGCGATACTTACGTTGCGATTAGTGCGATTGCACTGGGCACGAGAGCCGAAACGAGCCATTGATTTGCACCGGCATCATCTGGGAATTCTGCTGCACTCCAAGTGCACAATCGCACGGCGACGACAACATGCGAGCGATCCTCGTCGTGTAGTAGGCCTAATCGTTGCCGTGCGTCGAGACGTGCAGCACACAAAGTACAGAAGTTCGTACCGGAGACGAACGGTTTAGAACACGAGATGAAAGCGCCGAGATCGGGCGCATGCAGTAGGTCCCCTAACGAGCGTCGCGTTATAGGCCCTACTGTCGGCGATGGACTGGCCTGGAAAATTTAAAAATAAGTCGCCGAAATCAGAACACAGTCCGGTCGGATTGATCGTCTCCTGGGTTGTTTAAGGTTAAACTAGAACATGAACGCATTGTGTTCTGTGCATAGGGTGCTTTCTAATTATATCTACAAGTAAACGTAATCTCAATTTGATAGCAGATATGAATGACGAAGCAGCCAAGGAACAATTGCAAGAGAAGAAAGCCCTAAAACTGTTAATCTATGATGACTTGTGGAACCCCATCTATCTACAAACACCTACTTTCTAACATACAGTACATATCTTATCCATCTCCTTAGGCTACTTATCTAGCTGCCTACCTGAACACTATTTACAGTATGTACTCACGTCCCTATATATTAGCCTACCTACATAAATTTATAAATCCATCCATCGATCCACACATACATATGCCTATTCTATATCTAGTTGTCTACCTACTTATTTCCTAAATACTATTTACTTACCTGTATACCATCGTATATTTCATATCTCTACCTGCCTACGTACATAAATGAGTGCCTACGTGCCTTTCTCGACTTCCATATCCGAATTAAAGTAAAAAATTCTACTATTGGCAAGCGCCCTCCCACCCCTCTTAACTGTTCACCTTCAGCTACTTCTCCGCTTCTTTTCCCAGCTGATATAACGGTAGCGATGTACTCGTCCCTGAAGTAACTTTATACCGCATCGAGAATTAGGAGTCATGGGAGCCAAGATCTCTCCGGGATAAACAATCGCTTATCATCTACGAAAGTTCCCAACGAGAGTTTAGAACGACTCTCTTTTCGATTAACTCGCCTCAACTGGAAACTGCCTCCGAGTGGAAACAAAGGAGACGCTCTGCCAGAAAGGTTACACTGCGAAACTCTCCTTATTTATTATCCCAGTCCCATTCCAACGATGAATTACTATGTCTGCTGGGCTTTACCGTCTCAAGGAGTTTGGCTCGTAATCTGAAAACTTTCAGAAAATTAAGACCCTATAGCTAATATGCAGAACCGCCAATGATAGTGCGTGATCTATACCATAGACCGTCCGATGCAAACTTGCAAAGGTTTCGATTAACAATTTAACACTGAATGATGAATTTGATAAATTTTGGGAGATGATAAAGATCTTTTTCTATTATTATTGCTGCATTTCTTGAGTTAGAGACATTCCAGTTTCTAGGAAGAGAAATCTTCCGATTATTAATTATTGATTGTTTTAGTGTTCCAATACAGCTACCATATAGACTTCATAATATAGAGTACTCGAGTACTCTAAAACTAACGCTTCCCATTTTCGATTATATAGCCTATATATAAATATAATATTTTTGACTAAGAAACTCAAAGTCCAGAACTATGAAATTGAAACGCACTAATTGCTATATGCATACTTTATAGACGCGTTGCTCTTTTATTGAGCCACTAATAATAACTAATTCATTTCGTATTCCAACTGTGTCAAGACCAGCATTCATTTGTAACGCTTATAGGATTCTCCTCATTATAAACCCTCGTTATGCTCTCGTAAGAGTACTATTGAGCGTTCAAACTTGCACCGTTTTGTGGGTGGGGTCTTTTATATAGATTGGTCTTTTCGTGAAATATCTTGGGATATCCGTATTCTATTCTCACAGGTTTCAGTGGTTCGTGGGTAGAAAATTGTTTCATAAATGACTGAAACTAGTTCCTATCATGCATCAGTGACTGAAAGGTTCCCAAAGGTCCTTAATCCAAATGCTCGCAGGGAAGAGCGCTAGAACTAACAGTATGAGTGAAAACCAATGTGATGGAAATTCGCATTGAGAGAGAGAGAGAGAGAGAGAGAGAGAGAGAGAGAGAGAGAGAGAGAGAATAGAGATTTTCATGACAAATTTGCCTCTATCTATTCTATTTTCTGGCAATACTTGAGTCCCTGAACCTCGAAATGCGATACCTGTTGCATTGGTCTGCCTGGCCAGAAGAGCGCGGCTAACGCAAGAACGTGAAAGGACCCTACAAAGTGCTTATGGTTCGTTTATGTCTGGGGAAAGACAATTGAAAAGACACTACAGTTCTGTACAGTATTTGTAATCAACAATTTTAACTCTACTTCGAATTTAAGCTAACAGCAGGGTCGACGAGAGGGGGACAGATGATACATTTGTACCCGGACCCGGCGATAAGCAAAGGACCCGCGCTGACCAGAAAAAATTATTTAAATGTAAAATAAATGAAGAAATAATTTATAATACGTGTATTAAATAAATAAATTAATGTGAACTGTGCAAAAGATCGCCAAATATTTGCAAAAAATGTCAAAAATTCACCAAAATTTGCCAAAGATTGGCGCAAAAATTATCTTCCCTCCCCCAAGAAAAGTGTGAAATGACGCTACTGTTGCTTGTCAGAATTTATTTAATAATGAGGATAAAGGATGACTTTTTTGTTTGTCAAGATTTTGAAACAAGAGGCCTGGAATCAGTGTTTGTCCCCCGGCCCGTATTTTCTCTCGACGGCCCTGGCTAACAGTCTTGGAAGTCTTGTATATTTACGTAATACGGTTGTGTATATTACATTATGAATGCGAAACCTGGACAATGGACAAGAAGATTATAGAAAAGATCACGGCCGTTGAGTTATGGTGTTACAGAAGGATCTTGAGAATTAGCTGGATGGACAAGATAACAAACGACTTAGTCCTAAGAAAAAGCAATACAACAGCAACATGTATAGCCTACGAGAAATAATACGACGAAAAATGACCTACGTCGGCCGCATGACGAGAGGTTCGGCCAGCCATTTGCAGGGTATAATAATGGAAGGCAGAATAGAAGGAACAAGGGGAAGTTTACGACCGAGGAGAAGCTGGATGGACGACATCTTTGACTGGACAAACACAAAAACCAATGGAGCCTTAAAAGAGCGGCAGAAGACAGAGAGAATTGGAGGTAAATGATGTCAATCCTATGATGTAGGAAGTCGCATAAAGAAGAAGATATTACATTAAACGAAAAATCGTTCAAAACTACGAGAAAGGTAATTATTGACAGAACCGAGTAGTATAAAATCTGTCAACATTAGCGTAATGACGAGAACTCAAGGTTCTAAAAAGGGAACACAAGAGTAACTTGAAAGACCGTCTTCGTCAAACAAATCGACGCAAGGTGGCAAAACATTTGACACACGGTCGTTGCGAAGAAACGCGAAGAAGAAACACGTGCACACGACTCTTTTGAAATTCAAAATTTCAAATTCAAACGGCCAGCCGGAAGTTGACTCTCACTAGAGGCGCGTCTTCAGTAAGTAAGCGCGCAGTCAACCTCGACCCAGTAAAACTCGAACGCGTGCGCTAAATTGTTTTGCAGCAATAATCTCCTACTTATGTGGAGACAGACCCTCGGGGACGTCGCAAATACGTTGCTTTAAGTCTTCAATACCATGACGTGATTTCACAAAAGTTACACTAGGTACTTTTCAATTGCAATTGCTTTTCTAATCTGGAATAATAAAGCATACCTAATTGCAGGTCAGATAAAGGAATATGATAATATTTGGAATCGTGCCAAATAAGGCTGATGCAAGGTATTGGCCAAAAACGCGTCAACCATAATTTAGAAGCAAAAAGATTTTTGCTTTGAAAATAGTTGTTTAACTGTCCGACTGTCGTTAATCCACTTTTCAATTGGTCAAGTTTTCAGATGCAACTTGGATCCCTTAGATATGCCATTAAACATTCATGACTATAGTGTGCATTGCACGAACGGGCAATGTTGTCGGGCCCCGTTTGTAGTCGTGCTGACGACGCTAGAGTTTCGTGTCTCATGGTTTGTCGATGTAACGACGTGTACCTGAGTTTCTAGCGGGTCGTGTGTGTTGATTTTCGTTGGTCGTGTGGATCCACAACCGTTTATTTCATAAAAGACCCTTATCGACTCCTTAAAGTCCGCGGTATCAAGATTGCACACGAGATAATAGGCCGTGTCGTCGGCGGCCGGCAGAGGTATCGGATAGAGCAGTTGTCGATATGCTTCTACTCCGATTAAAAGAAGGCCCCGATGTCGATACGACCGACGCTTTAGGAACGAAAAGACGGTCGAGGCAGTCTTTCAGCGGGGGTGAGGTAGGCGAGGACGGGGGTAGGCGATGGTGAGGGTGAGGTGGGAGAGGGCAAGGCGTACGGATGCTCTGACCGTTTGCCTGCCGCCGTGTTCGCAGTGCTGCCCGCCGGCATTTCTAGGATCACAGGAATCGATTTTTCCAATAATGAGAAATTCCTCGGAGCCAACGCAGATTTCGCACGCCGGTGTCTACTATTGGGTCTGCGCCGAATAGTTTTCCCCGATTCTCTCCTTTAAAACCCTACCTGAGATTTCAAGGTGTGACGGCAAAGAACTGCCGAGAGAAATGCACGAGAGAGAAGAAAAACTCAAACGTCAGTCGAAAAATCCAGTAGACGAGGAGGTGAACGTCCGAATTTTGTCGCAGATCTCCTGTAAATTCGAGTAGCAGCTGCAGTCTGCCGTTGTATATACATGTCATCGACGAAGTCTCCGGCATCGACAACGACGACCGCGGCCCCAGCAGCCGTCGGATGATGGAAGAGCGGCCGCCGAAGCAACCTCGTGACCCACCCGCCGCCAGCGCCGCCGTGGACGGCAGAATCGACGATTTCGCCGGTAAGGAGGAACCGCCTTCGTGCCTGCCTGCCTGCCTGCTTCGACGGCGTTCCTGCGGATGAGTTCAGCGTGTGTGTAGTCATCGTCGTCGTCGTCATCGGTTTTCATTTTTCCCCAACTGGAAACCTTGAAAATGAGCCGATCCGCGCGAGGAACGAAAGAGATCTGGAAGGATTTGTTAGCTTAACGTCGACCAACGCTTTCAACGATATCGATATCTGTGCCATCTATTGATTGATTGATTGATTGATTGTTATTAGACTAACCGCTGATGGGTCGATCGATTCACGCTGTTGATTTATTGGGAATAGCGGACCAATTACCTTCGATCAACTCTTAGGTCATTGTATTGATTGATTGATTGATCGACAATTGGTCTGCTGATCAACATAGTGATCAATAATTGATCACTGATTGACGAATTGAGTGGTTGACTGAGTTAATGACTAAACGTGTCGAGTTCTGATTGGCTGCGAGATTGTTGGACAGACCTGACTTACAGTAGTTGTTTAACCCAATGAATGAATGAACGAAAGAATTAACTAAAGAAATAAAAATGAGTGACCGAAAGGATGAATGATCAAAAGCATGAGGGACATTAATTAGCCTCTTATTAACTAATTAAATATGACTAATTCATTAACTTGTGTTTAATTAATTGATTAAGAGATACTAATTAATAATTAGTGAGAGATTGATTACCTGCCTGGCCGATTCATTAGGCGATTCATCGAACAATTTTAATCATCGGAACTTTAAGCATGAATTCAAATTTTATCTGTAACAACCACATCTGACCTGGCTCTAATAATCAGAGTGGGTTTGGTGCGCCATCGGTTGATGCCCTAGGCTTTATGATAGAGGCGTCATAGAAGTTGATTGATTGATTGGTTGGTTGGTTGATCTGCTACATATTAATCATTCCAAAAACATTCCAACAGTTGCTAGCTCACCAAAGTCATTGTGATATTTTCATTTTTATTAATTAATTTATTTATTTATTTATTATTCATTAAACAATTTCTTATTTATTTATCTATTATTTATTTATTTATAATTTATAATTTGTTATTTATTTATTTTTAATTAATTAACTTATTTTTTATTTATTTTTTAATGTATTTAGTTATTTATTTATTTAAATTGACTACCTATCTGCCAGATCATCAATAAATCTGCAGTCTTAATATGAGAGCCAGCTCTCGACCGAGGGCAGTGAGGATGACTGCATCTAATAGTTATTCTAAGGAATGCTCGGTTAATGCACGCCTTCGGAGTAGTCTAATGGCGGGCAAAGCAAAGCTGATGGTCATGAGTTCGAATTCAAAAATTATGGCAGAGCAGAGATGTTCATGGGTTGGGTTAACCCATGGGTTGGGTTGGATTGGGTTGGGTTGGATTGGGTTGGGTCGGACTTTTCCATATTAGTGGTGGGTTGGATTGGGTTGGGTCAGAAAATAAGTCATGGTTTAAAAAACTGTAATGTATTACAGTGGGTTCGGTTGGGTTGGGTCAAGTGAACCTATTATCGGCATGGGTTGGGTTGGAGATTTGATGGATTGGGTTGGATTGGGTTCTAAAAATGGACCCATGGACATTTTGTGGCAGAGGCGACCCTATGGATGACAATGATAATAATATCGCACGCGAAGCATCTTATTGCGGGAATAATTACTACTACTACTACTACTACTACTACTACTACTACTACTACTACTACTACTACTACTACTACTACTACTACTACTGCTACTACTACTACTACCAGCTGCTGCACTGCCACTGCTGCTGCTGCTGCTGCTGCTGCTGCTGCTGCACTACTACTACTACTACTACTACTGCTGCTGCTGCTGCTGCTGCTGCTGCTGCTGCTGCTGCTGCTGCTGCTGCTGCTGCTGCTGCTGCTACTACTACTACTACTACCACTACTACTACTACTACTACTACCACTACTACTACTACTACTACTACTACTACCACTTACTACTACTACTACTACTACTACTACTACTTCTACTATTGCTACAACAACATATCTAAAACGGTAGTTTAAGAGTTCGTGAGATCTACTCTTATCCGGCACCAACAACAGTAATATGAATTTTTCATTGCACTAACTTACGTGCATCGCTAGAGCAAACAACCTTGCCGGTGCAAAGTTGCTCAGAAATCGATATATAGTTTTCATAATAATAATCAGACCGTTGCATTGTCATGTAAACCGGACTTGCACTGTAGAACGTTTCCGGATCAAAATTTCCCTATCCGTCCGACGGTCCGAAGACACATCTGCGGTCCATGAGATGAATTCGGAAACATTAATCAGACGAATTTGTTCACCGGTCGGGTCTGCAGCCTTTTAAATAAGGATTTTTCCGTGCAGTTCGATTAATTGCCGTCTATTGTTACCAGCAATCCTCGTGCTTTTTTCTGCCCAATTATGATTGGTAATTAATTAACAAGTCTGCAGTTAATTATACAGCCAGGTTATTAGTTTGTCCTTAGATGAACTGCAAAATACTGCATGTACTAGTTTTGCCTCAATAATTATTATTATTGTTATTATTGTTATTGTTGTTGTCATTATTATTATTATTATTATTATTATTATTATTATTATTATTATTATTATTATTATTATTATTATTATTATTTATTATTTATTATTATTTATTATTATTATTATTATTATTATTATTATATTATTTATTACTATTACTATTATTATTATTATTATTATTATTATTATTATTATTATTATTATTATTATTATTATTATTATTATTATTATTATTATTATTGAGACTCTCCTCTTTTGCTACTAAAATCTAGCCAAAGTATTTTCATATACAGTAGAACTTCGTTATAACGTACTTAACGGGTCTGTAAGATTTAGTACGTTATATCCGAGGTACGTTATATCCAAAACAATAAATACTATACAATACGGTAGCGCATCATGCGGCACCTTTCGTTGCGATACGTTATGGACGTTATACGATATAACGGATTCAGTTGGATAGCTCTATGTTTGCTGGTGAAAATTGAGCGAAAAACTAGAATTTATTAAATAGAAACCTGCGTGTCGGACGTAATTTATGGACGACGCTTTGAGTGGGATCCGAGATTTCTAACAGGATGTGACAAGGGTAGGGGTCAACAACTGTAAAAAAAGTGCGATGTACTTTATGGACGGCCCTAAAGTTTTTGGTTTCCTGAATTTTACAGAATTCATAAATTCTGAGAGCGAACTCTCAAACGCTGTCTCAATGAAGGACCAGGCGAACAATGTTTTATCCAGGCCTGTTAGGGGAGAGACCCTAAGCTCAAAATCACCCCCACCACCCACCCACCACCCCACCCCACCCCAAATTCCGGATGGAACGCGGCGTAGGAATAAGCGACGTCCTGAGGTTCTAAGTAATTTCTAGATTCTGAGATTTTTTTCTCGGAAGATCACCCGAAGTATAGGCCAATATGTTTTACGCCCGATTAGTGTCTGTTTGGGATATGACCTTTACACTCCCCGTTTGATTTGGCGATTTCTGTGACTCGCTTTTGCAGTGGTGTGCGAACGTGTGGAACCACCACATATTTTAAAATTTCTCTTCTTTTATATATATATATATATATATATATATATATATATATAGACACCAAAAAAAAAATTTTTCAGGAGGGCAAAATACAATGGTCGCAGTTACATCACATAAATTTTCCAGGAGGGGCAAAACACATGTTAACACAATGGTCACGGTTAATATATTAGCAAGTTTTTCAAATTTCATTGTGAAATATTGGTATTTGCATTTACCAGGGGGCATGTACCCCCTCTTGCCCCAATGTGCGGGCGCCCATGTATATATATATTCTATTTCTATCCATTTTCTTTTTTCTATTTATTTTCTTCTATTCTTTCCCCTCTATTTCTTGAATCAACGCAGCAAATCAGAATAGTTACAGAAGTAATTGCAAAAAATTAACTGCAAACAGATACATTGATTTCAGACTTGTGAACACCACTGTAGGTCAGGTCTGTAAATATATAATTGAACGCTTGCCTAAGCAACTTTTCTCCAAAGCATGGTACACGAATAATAAAGAACAGAGCGAATCTCGCAGACAATAAATAATCTCACCCTAACAAAAAATATCCGCAGTATATTTGCCTCTTATCGGAAAACCACTCTCTCGCAGCAAATCAGAGTGTTTATCAGCTGCATTCAAATACCTCGAACATATTTTTGATACGCGTTCGAATTGTTGTTTGTTTGGTTATCTATTACTGTAGAACAGTAGAAAGTCAAGTTTTCGGGGAATTAGAAGCATTTGGTGAATTGGTGAAGAAGACAAAGAAGAAGAAGAAGAATACAGGAATAAACCTAATAGAAGACAAGATCGGGCAAAGAATGACCTTACACATAACAAGGCCATAATGTGAATGAACGGCCGGGTGGAACATAGTGGTTGTCAGTGTTTTATCCAGACTCCAGGCCTTTGGGGGGGAATTGAGCCTTTCGGGGGAGAAAATCGACTTGGTTGGAGGGGAAAAGACACAGTTCAATGCAAAATTTGTGTAAGTGCTGGGATTTTGGGGGGAACCTTGAGGTTTGGGGAATCTCCCTCCTAACAGGTCTGTATAAAACACCGGTGGTTGTCAAACAGGGCAGAGAGTAGCCTACTGAACCAATACTCTAAACCCCGTTATTATTATTATTATTATTATTATTATTATTATTATTATTATTATTATTATTACAGTATATGGGTAGAAGAATTCTGCTATCTTGGAAGCCTGCTTGATACAAACGCCAAATATCATAGAGAAATAAGAAGAATTGCATGGGGAAATAAGCCTTTATGAACAGAAGAGAACTACTGAGAAGGAATTTTAACCGAAATCTGAAAAAACGATTGGTCAAAACACTAATCTGGCCAGTGACACTCTATGAATCAGAAACTTGGATGCTCAGAAAGGAAGACATAAAGAGATTAGAGGCATTCGGAATGTGGATCTGGCGAAGAATGGAAAAAATCAGCTGGACGGAAAAAAATAGCAAACGAAGAAGTCTTGGAGAGGGTAGAAGAGAAGAAAAGCCTAATTAACACTATTCGTACAAGACAAAAGAAGTGGATAGGTCATGTTCTGAAAGAAGAATCAAACCTACTAAGGGAAGTACTAGAAGGAAAGATGAATGGGAAACCACAGAAAGGGCGACCAAGGACATCGATGCTGAAGTGGATGTTCATCACTCCGGCAAAAAACAAGTATTCAGTCCTGAAGATAAAAGCTCAAGATAGAGAGGAGTGGCGACGCTGGAGTATGGAACCTGTCTTTGGACAGAGCACCTGAAGAAGAAGAAGAAGAAGAAGAAGAAGAAGAAGAAGAAGAAGAAGAAGAAGAAGAAGAAGAAGAAGAAGAAGATTATATGAAAGTTGCTTGGAAGGCGACTGCGTTAAATCTCTGGGGTGTCACGGATATTCGTTGTAGAAGAAAGGATGTCTCTCTTTCATCTCCAGATTTATCTATTATTATAATTGTTATCATCATCATCATCATCATCATCATCATCATCATCATCATCATCATCATCATCATCATCATCATCATCATTAATATTATTATTATTATTATATTATAGAGAAAGAAAGAAATCTCCGTGAACGAACGGCACATTCTTGGGGAGTGGTTTTAATTTTGGAGAGGTGACTTTCCTCTCACCATTTACACAAACTGCTCCGGGGGTAAGGTAATTTTTGAGTGAGTTTCCCGCGCATAAACGTCGTCTCCAGAAATCTTCAGATGCGAGATGAGAGAGAGATCGTTAGAAATCGACGACGTTCACGCTGCTACTCCCGTATAATCAAAAGACGACACTGAAGACTTTAAATCTTGGATGAAGCATCGACTCGTATCTGGATCCGTCGCTAGAGGCATCCATCGCGGGATTTCCGCTGGAGAGAGAGAGAGAGAGACAGACAGACAGACAGACAGACAGACAGACAGATAGAGATAGAAATAGAGACAGAGATGAAGATAGAAAATGAGGTAGTGGGATAGTGAGAGAGGGGGAAGAGATGCAGAGACAGACAGAAAGAGAAAGACAGAGATTAAGAGATAGTGAGAGAGAGAGGGGAGAGAGAGGGAGAGAGGCAGAGAAAGACAGAGAGAGACGGAGAGAGAATGACGGCGACAGTGAGATAGTGAGAGAAAAAGGGAGATAGAGGAGAGAGAGAGAGAGTAAAAAGAGAAGGAGGAGAGACAGGCAGAGATATAGACAGAGACAGAGAGAGCGGATAGGTCTGATGACGTCACGGCTGAATGTTCGCTTTTTTACTCGGCGACATTCTGCCGCAGGGCCTACCATCGTCTGTAAACAGGTGCCTGGCTTGTTCTGGTCGTGTGCTTGTCTGCCCGTCTGTCTGTTCGTCCGTCCGTCCGTCCGTCCAGGGCCGGCGGATTAAGGTCCGAGTGGGCCTAGGGCTGAGAAGTAAAAAAAAGGTAGTCGCTTCCATAATTTGAAAATTGCCCCTTGTAAAAAGTTTCCTGCCTTCGCTGGAAATCTCAGAAATCTCTAACAAGGAAAAAAGGTCGTCGCTTGAAAAACGGTGGGCCTATTTTTATGATGGGCCTGGGGCTTCAGCCCCCTCAGCCTCCGCCTTAATATGGCCCTTCGTCCGTCCGTCCGTCCGTCCGTCCGTCTGTATGTCTGTCTGTCTGTCTATCTATCAGGCTGACTGACTGCCCGCTTTTGCGTTTGATTGAACTGCTTACGAGCGAATGGAGCAAATAAGCCGAACCAGAATTTCATGGGGGAACGTCCATTTCATAACAAATGACAACATCATTGCACGTCAACTCTCGTCACTGCCACCACAACTTCCCCCCTCCTTCTCTCTTTCTTCCTCTCCGTTGCCTTCATCATTTTATTCTTGCACTACTATTTTGTCTTCGTTTGCCCAAACTTCCGCCTTCTTGCTCCTCGCGTCTTTCTCTCCGGTGGACTGTGCGTGATTGAAAGGAACTAGTCTCGATCGCAGCGTTTGATAACAAATCTAATTAACAGGAGCGGTAAATAGGTTCGCGACTAGTTTATTACGGAGGAAGATTTTCTAAGGGTTCGAGACAAATTGACTCAGACACGTGGAAAACAAGCGATAGATCCAGATAGGAGTTGCTACTTTACGTGCATACAATGATTAAAAGATACACGCAAAAATCGAAAGTATAGATAAACACTGTGTCCGAAAAAAAAAAGGTACCCCTATAAGCCTATATATATATATATATATATATATATATATATATATATATATATTTATCAATTTTATTTATCAATTTATTTATATATGTGTATACAACTATATATAGTCTGAACAGATGTCAATAATTTAAGATAACACAGATAACACAACAAATGAATCAAACTAAGCTTAATTTTTCAGAAAATAGGTAACGAAAAAAGACAAAGTACATTTAATGATAAGTTTGTGATATTTTAGTAGACTTTTAGGGGATGATTAGCTGAGTCAACCAAAAGAGAATGAAAAAGAGATATTTATATTAATATTTATTGATTGACGTCATTTTTTGAGCTATATTGAATTTTGATTGATAAACAGGAATGTTTTGCTTAGACTTAAACGAAAAATCATATTTTTTGATCTCAGAGGAATATTAATTTTAATCTAATTTTTATACTAGTAAATTGAAAATAAACATATGACATCAATTTTTCTTATAAATATATATAGAATTTTTCACAACGAGGTTTCCTTTTTCCGCTGACACAGTGAATATTTATTGATTGACGTCATTTTCTAAGCTATATTGAATGTGTTGATTGATAAACAAAATGTTTTCAAACGAAAATCATAGTCAATTTTAATTTTATACTAGAATTGAAAATAAACAGCTGACATGGTTTTCATAATAATTGTCAAAGGGTTCCCTTTTTCCGGACACAGTAGTGATGCACAATAAAGCAAAAGTTATGCCTATTCTTTTGTAGTGATAGACGCCTATATAATCTGTACCGTCGAAGTAACTAGGCCCATCATCGGCGTTGTCACAGGGGAAGTGGGAACTATATTCCAGAACTCTGGCTACGCCACTGATTCGGCCACGCACGGTGTAATTTCAGGCGATGATAATATCTTCTTCGGCGGCGTCTTTGAGAAATTCCGCAGAGACCACGAGAGGAGGTAGATTACGGGCGGTGAATTCGCGAAATAATTTCATTTTGCGTCGAAGAAAATTGCGCAGCTGTTGAAGTGTAGGAAGCGACGTCGTCTTTCTGTGGAAGTGATATTCTCTGTCTGTAGGCAGGTCACTGCCTATGCACACGACACATATGCGTCCGAATCTCTCTGTCTCTGTCTCCGTCTCCGTCTGTCTGTCTCTGTCTGTCTCTGTCTGTCTCTGTCTGTCTTTCTCTGTCTTTCTCTGTCTTTTCTCTGTCTGTCTGTCTGTCTTCTCTCTCTCTCTCTCTCTCTCTCTCTCTCTCTGTCTTTTCTCTGTCTGTCTGTCTGTCGTCTTACCTGCCCGTCTGCCGTTGCCGTGTCTCCTTCGCCTTTTCGTCGTTTTTCTTTCTTCCTTCCTTCCTTCCCTCCTTTCGCCTCTCCTTCCTCCCCCCCCCCCACAGATTCAGAACGTGTAACTGTTCTTGGGCGCCTCTGCTGGCGCTTCGCAGCTGGTTTTCCATTAGCAGAGAAATAGACAGCGAGGCCAGACGCTCGTTGCAGCTACTCCAGCTGCTGCTGCTGCTGCTGCTGACCTTGGCAGCGACAAAGGTAGCTGTCAGTGGCTGCTGCAACTGCGGAGATGCATTTCTCCGGTGATAGACGCACAGAACGCTGGCACCATCTCGAAAGGTGCACGAATCCTTTTCCCAGTTTTTTTGGCGAGTGCGCATTTGACTGTCCGTGAGTGGGGGAGGCTCAGACATGAACGTCGGTCCAGTTTTTTAAAACCCAACCCAATTCATTCAGTATGCAGACCCAACCCATGCAGCCCACGAAAGCAATAGGGTTGCTTGATGCATCCCCAACACACTGTAATACATTTTATACATTTTTCAATTTCGCCATGACTTAATTAATTTCTAACCCAACCCGACCCACCATGAACATGGAAATTTCTGACCCAGCCTAGCCAACCCCATGGGTGGACCCAACCCATGTCCATGTCTGAAGGGGCTGTCGTTTTGGGCTGCTGAGACAGACGGAAGGGATGAGTGAAGTCGGTGTCATCCATGTGACAATCAATTCTGGAATTCTAGGAATGACAAAAGTCCGATGGGTTGCAATAATCAAAGTCCGGACAGTGGAGATGATCGCTTACAGAATGCCGCAGTGCATTAGTAGCATGCTATGGCGCTACATAAATTATCAAGTAGAATAAAGTTAGTTCTGAAAAGCTTTTGCATTAGGAACGGCCTAGATGGCACAGCACACCGATAATTGCCAGTAGCCAATGCAATTTCAACGATATTAAAACTTCGATCTTTGTGTGACTTTGCCTGCATATCCATGCAGAAAAATGCTCACGTGTACTTATGAGTGCACGAATGGATTCAGCTGACGAAACGGGGTCTTGCTCAGTTAGTTGCAGCAGCTTCTACCTGTAGCGTTTCCCCTATGCATCGTTTCACCTGTGCATCCTCATCCTCGTCCTCCAGTGTCCAAAACTCTAGGGGTTTGGAAAAAGGAACTCTCGCCGTGTGGATCTGGTCTCATTCTAGAGTCAATGATAGGGTTTACTCAATAAACTTCCTATTCTTTGAAGAAAATTCTGCAACATTCGTCATGCAGAAATAGCAATCCGTTACATGATTTTTTCTGCTCCTCCAAGTTATTCGTAACGGCAAATGGGCACGGATGGATACATCTCTGTAAGCCAAGCAGTAAAGTAAGCCAAGCAAAATTTAAAAGAAATTTTAAGGTCAAAGTATGTTCAGCGTTGTTCACCTCATATATGCCGTGCATCTTACGCTACCAGTCTCGCAGACTGGTAGCGTAAGATGAACGGCATATATGGGGTGAACAACGCTGAACATACTTTGTCCTGAAAATTGTTTTTTATTTTTAAAAACGGCTGTTGCTCAAAACCTTACGTGAAAAGAGAATTTCAAAATTATTTCCGCGCGCGATCAGCATGACAAAATCTATCTGGCACACCACCAGAAATTGCAAAGGAAACAGAAACCTTGCCGACCCGGTGCAATTCATCACTCATTCCTCCGTTAAACTTTCCATCCATCTTTCTCTGCGCACAGCCTTTAATCCATTCATCCCTCCGTCCGACCGTCCGTCCATCCACCCACCCACCCATCCATCCAGCGTCTCTTTCATCCAAAGGTCTGTCCAGCCATGGTCTTGGAAGAACAGAGGGAATGAGAGAGCGACGGTCAACAGCAGCTTGAGCCCTTCGTCTCCAGATAATGAAACGACGGTCTTTGGCCAACGCTATTACGAATTGTCATATACTCCCACAGACACTGTGTGAGAGTCAACCACTTAGGGTTCCTTCCTTTCCCCTTCGCTCAGTCATCCTTTTCTTCGTCTCTTCCGCCCTCTCTCTCTCTCTCTCTCTCTCTCTCTCTCTCTCTCTCTCTCTCTCTCTCTCTCTCTCTCTCTCTCTGTCTCTCTCTCCCTCCCTCTTTCTCCCTCTCTCTCTCCCTCTCTCTCTCACCCCTCTCTTTCTTTCTCTCTCTGTCTTTCTGTCTGTCTGTCTGTCTGTCTGTCTCTCTCTCTCTCTCTCTCTCTCTCTCTCTCTCTCTCTAGCTCTCTCTCTCTCTCTATCTCTCTCTCTTTCTGTCTGTCTCTATCACTGCCTATGTCTGTCTCTTTCTCTGTCTGTCTGTCTGTCTGTCTGTGTCTTGCTCTCTCTGATGACGAGCAGATTTCTATTTCTCCCGGTCTCCCTCTCTCTCTGTCTCCCTCTCTCTGTCCTTCTCTTTCGCTCAGTCTCCGTCTCCACCTTGTGCCGTTAGACAAACCCAATCTTTCATCTGCTTCTCTTAAGTGAATTACTTGATGCAGCGGCCAAAAGACGTTTCATAATATTGATTCACGATCTGTGAGGAGCTGGTCGTACATCTTATGCGCTCTCTGGAAATTAACATCTCATCAATATTCATGAGGTTTTCTGGCCTTTTCATCCTCGGTTGCCGTTTCACTCTTTTTATTCGGTTGGGACTGAATGGACCAAGACTTCGAAAACTTCGTGTACGATGGCAGAAGTAAAAAAAATAGATGCAATACAGTAACACGGTGAAAATCTCGTTAGCGAGAACTTCATTACACGGAGAAACACGTCTGCGCCTACTGAAGCGAAAAAACGAATTCGGTCTAGACTTTGCCATAAAAATGGTCTGGTCTCAAGTGTTCTGACCTAGGATCCTGTGTTCTCCAGTCCTAGCTAGCTGTATGTAGTTCGTGGATAGATTTCCAAGTGCCAGGAAACCTAACCTATTATAAGATCATTTAACTTCATAAGGTCAATTAATTCAGTGGTGTAGCCAAGGGAGGGATTGGGGTTTAAAACCCCCTTGGCTGCCGACAAAAATTGTTTTAATGTGTTTCCATACATTTTAAATTTTCTGACGCGGTTTTGGGGTCAACCTCCCCCTTGGCTACCGACGCAAAGTAATTTGTAAGCGCTTTGCGCTTTAGAGTAAAGATGTAAGGTTATGACCTTTTTGCTTGTCAACACATCTTGAAAGGGAAAATGGTCAAGAGGAAAGACGAGTATGACCTTTTTTTGCTTGTCAAGATTTTTCGACATAGTCATGATCAAAACCAAAGCCCCTTCCGAAAATCCTGGGTACGCCACTGAATTTATTGTTATTATTATTTATTATTATTATTTTCCATTTTTATTATTATTATTATTATTATCCAATTGTTATTTTATTATTATTATTATTATTATTATTAGTAGTAGTAGTAGTAGTAGTAGTAGTAGTAGTAGTAGTAGTAGTAGTAGTAGTAGTAGTAGTAGTAGTAGTAGTAGTAGTAGTAGTATCGTCATTATTATTTATTATTATTATTATTATTATTATTTTTAGGGCCTACTATTATTATTATTATTACTTATTATTAGCCAGGATTCCAGAATATATTATTTTGGACTGGGCCGCCGGGACCCCGGGAAAAATCCGGTGGGCCGCCAGAGGAGGAACTTAGAGTTATTGTTAAAAATATGGTAAAAATTATTACTAAAAATTAGACGAAAACAAAGACGTTAATTATTACTACTAATTAGTCTTTGGTCGGGAGTTGGCGGAAGTTGAAAATGGAAATAAACTATAAAGATTGATAAATGAATAAAAATACGGTAATGAGTGATTTGAATTGTAAACGTAAATGTAAAGGTGGTGCGGAAAAATCTAAAACTTTTGCTGAAGGCCGAAAAAGATTTATTCAAAGTTACTCCTGCTGGACAAGATTGTGAAAACTATAGAAAAGCGATTTGAAAGTCGATTCTTTATATGCAGATATGTCTTGATCCACAGAACTTTCAGGATATTAAAAAAGGGCGGTCTCATCTAAACGGCCTCTAATCTCAGAGAAGAGACTTTGCTCATAAATGGGACAAGTTTAAAAATTCCGTCCCCGATGAATACCAAGAAATGTTTAACATCAAGTGATTTTCATGAACTCTGTGACGACCTGAAGAACTTATGAAATGCAAATCTTGCAAGAAATGGTTGCTTTTCAGTATTGCACAAATATAGTTTCTTTGGGTCGCTTATTTTGGGCTAAACTCTTATTGACTCTAGTGGGTCCCAAGTAGGGTGAAAGATCTTTCTCTAAGCGGAATTAGATTAAAAGTGTCATTTTCATTAACCAATACCACAATGTCACAAAACTTGATGTCTTAAGTGAGTTAAATTGACACAATCTTAGATCATTTAGGTTTTAAATGTCGCCCAGCCTTATATGCCTGCTATCCGCCATACACTGTTGACAATAACCATAAAATTTTTAAGCCCCCGCCCGTTCCAGTCTTTAACGAAATCTTAATGTCATTTTAAGTCTTATATTTTCAATTAATTTTCAGTGTCTTTTTCTCATTGAGTCAAAAATGTTTGCTGAGACATTGGCGTAAACTCATTTCACGTAAAAATGTTTTGTGATAAAATGTTATAATTGATTTGCTCACGTTTTGAACGCTTTATAAATCCACCCTGGACACATATTTATTTGCAAGAAACTGAAAGAGACTCAAAGAGTTAATATATCATTGAAACTATCAAGAGTAAAAGCTCTGCAGAATACTGGTGTTGGGCTTTACATCAAAGTCCAGTTTCTAACAAAAAGCAATTCACAATTATTATTATTAGTTTTATTATATATTATTATTATTATTAAAATTATTTTTGAAGCTTTTATTATTATTATTATTATTATTAATTATTGTTGACTGTTAATTTAAAGCTCGTTTAGTCGTTCACAAATGTTAGTGCGGAGCAAGTCAAGGCGAACAACTTGTCTAAGGTCACTAACAATAGGGAATCAGTGAGATCTTTGCTTATCATTTTATCCGAACTCTTCTACCCTCCGGTTGTGTGGTAACAAAGAATCTTGCAAATTTTAAAAAAGATAATTTTCAAAAAATGTCAATCCTCTACCCTTTCGTCTTAACCCCACCCCATGAATAATTCCCCATCCGTTTTCATTCGGAAAAATCTTTTGTTTTGTGAAAATCCATCTAAAGAATTTGAAAACGTCGAGGCGTTTCTTGCTGGCGAGATGAATACAATGAGATAACTGATTGGTCTGAATTATGCCGAGTGGACGTGACGAGCAATCCATCCATCCATCCATCCATCCACCCACCAACCCACCCATTCATACATACATCCATCCATCCTTCCATCCTTCCATGCATCCATCCATCCATCAATAATAAATCGAACGGCGAGAAATAGTGGAGAGGTGGAGTGGGGGCAGGGAGTGGGGGTGAGACAGGATGGCGGTATATCCATTTAATATCGAATGTTGAAAATGTGTTGGGCGTCAAAGTCAGAATCTGGCACCCCCACCCCCGCGTATTGTTCCGTTCCGGTGCCGGAATTTCCCGTCGGTGCATTGTAAACGAGTTCGCGTCGGAGAATCGATCTCCAGGTACATTGAAATCAAATTCGACAGCAAGCGGGGGAGTGTGTGTGTGTGGAGGGGGGAGGAGGTTAACAACGATTTGAGTTTAGCGCAGTGCTGGAAAAACGAACGAGACAAAACCCGGACACAGAGCTGTGTTGCCGCCCTACAGAAGCCGTCAAAAAGCTAGTTTAAGAAGGTGACTGACAAACTAACTAACTAACTAACTAATAGGGTGAATCGGTCACAATGGGCTGGTTCGGTGCCTAAGTTCGATGTCTGGTCGAAAACGGTCAATTTTAAATTAAAATTCCTTCAGGTATAGGTAGTTGTTCGTTGGATACCCTGCTTAAGAAATGATTCTGGTTCGCTCTGCAAATGGGATCCATAGGCCTGCTATGACAATGATAGAGATAGCGATGGCGATTAGTGACAATGATAATATTATTATAACAGTAATAATAGCCTGGAAAAAGCACTTGAGATTGAACCCGGCCACAAATGGCGCCCGAAGCCGTCAAAAGCTAGTTTAAGGGTCACAGACGACATCTAATTATCAACGATAGCTAGCTAATAGGGTGATCGGTCACAATCAGTGGTTCGGTCACCCTTCAGTTTCGAAATCTCAATTTTAAATTAAAATTCTTCAGGCCTATAGTTATGCGTTCCCTCTCATTTACGTCTTAAGAAATGATGATGATGATGATGATGATGATGATGATGATGACGGCGATTATGATGATGATGATGATGATGATGATGATGATGATGATGATGATGATGATAAATGGATGGTAATGAAATGATGATGATAATTATCAACGATATGCGTAGCTCCTTATGATGATGCCGATGATGTGCTCAGTGATGATGATGATGATGATAATGATGATGATGATGATGATGATGATGATGATGATGATGATGATACCATGATTTTAAGTGGTTTAGGAGGCTAAGTTGGCCTGTGCAAAAACCACTATGATTAGCCTACACTCAACATTTAATAACCCAGTTTTCGTAGATAACTTACGAATCCATTTATTGTCTCAACTGTTGCCGTCTTTTCGTTCAAACTGTTCCATTTGTCCACAACCCTTGCACAAAAATGTTTCTTCTTTGGTCCCATCTTCTTTAAAAAATTGCATTTAACTAGCTATTCGAATTAGCTATTCAAAAGACATCCGCAATAATAATAATAATAATAATAATAATAATAATAATAATAATAATAATAATACATTTAGTATGACGGCATACTGTACAAGTAGACCTACTGCTATGGCGTATGTACTGCTATTGATGTACTATGTCTTTTGATGTTTTCAGGAGAAATACTCCAGAGCATAGTCGTAGATTCCGGCGAGGGGAAGGAGTAATAGCCCCCCCCCCACCCACCCCCACCCCCATGTCGTTGACGCTTCAAGCTCCGCCGGAGATTCCGATCCTCAACTGATGACCGAAGCGGCGTCGATGGTCTCCGAGCCGACGACGACCGACGAAGCGTCCTCCATCGGCGGCGGCGGCGGCGGCGGCGGCGGCGGCAACGTCTCTGCCTCGCCGCCGAGCGTCGCCGTCGAGTCACCACCGGGCGACGGAGGCGGCGGCGTCTTCGCCCAGAGCCAGATGCTGCTGTGGCTGCCGCACGCGTCGATCGCCGTCCTGCTGGTCGGCCTCGTCACCGTCTCCTTCGTTCGCTTCCACAACAAACACGGGCACAAGTACCGCAAATCGTCGGCGGCGGCGGCGGCGTCCCACCAGCAGCACCGCTCGGTTCTCGTCTCCCGCAACGCCTGGCTCGACGGCGGTCCCGGCGACGCCGCCGCCGCCGCCGGCACGCAGGTGATGATGATGCGAGGACCAGCCGCCGCCGCCGCCGCCTCCTCCTCCTCCCAGTCCGGCGGCGTTCCAACCGCCACGCTGTCGCTCTCCTCCTCATCCTCCTACGGCGCCACGGGTCGCGACACCATCGGTGGTAGCGACGACCCAGGCGCAGGTGCAGCCGCCAGCGCCGCCGCCGCCGCCGCCGCCGGGACGGACTTGTGGGACGCGTTGAACGCCGAGCTTTCCCAGAAGACGGACGACTCGAGGGCCCAAGCGGCGGCGTCGTCGTCGTCTCGACCGTCCCATCCCACGTCGTCGTCGTCGTCGTCGTCGGGCGCAGGGACGGACAGCACGAGGGCGCTGTTCAGCGTCTGGACGCTACGCAGGGGCAAAGTGGGCGACATAGTTTCCCTGCCGAAAGCAATATCGAAGCCGGCGAAGGTCAGCATCAGTTCCCCCGGGGACTGCTCGACGGACGAATGCTACGAGCTGCTACTGGAAAAACCGTAGAAACTTCTCTGGAAATCGTTTCACCAGCAGCAACTGTCGGACTTCTCCGGTCGACGCAAAACTTTTCGAACATCTACCGTTTAATAATTAATTAATTAATAATTAATATTCGTTATCAGCATTTCGGTCGATTTATTATTATCGTTGTCTTATTTGGACTTTCTGTAGAAATTTTGAGTTTTTGAACTGAGATCAAGAAAACTGAACAGTAAAAAAGAGTATGCACCTCTCAGGGGCGTAGCCAGGAATTTGATTTTGGGGAGGGTATAATGTGATTTGGGGGGTGGCATAAATCTCTAAAAACGTTGAAAATCTTAAAAACACGTGAACATTTTTAAAAGGTAGCCTGATTTTGGGGGTTATATATATGCCGATATAACCCCCACCGTCTCTACGCTCCTGGCGACTGTACAGCATATTGCAAAGAATAGGCCCTATAGACATACAGTCTTTACGAATACTGAAAACACTGCGACCTAAACGCCTAATATGAAAGTTTATTTTGGTAATTGTGCAAAAGGAATGTAACAATATCTTTACGAAATACACAAAGTGAAATAATTGCTTTTAGATGCACTAAAGCTTTCTTGTTTGTCTAGTGCATAGCATCTGATCCATGTAGGACTGTGTCGCCTAAACAATGGAGTCCATTTTCCAAGGCGTCTTCGAGATATTTTGTATGGAACTTCTTTGATAGAAATGTGGATGGTTCCAGGAATTCTTGGTGGGGATGAAAAAAAATTATTGGAAGTTGGCGGGGAGGAATGCAAAGCGAAGAAGAAGAAAAAGGAGAAAAAAGTCATTGTTAGTAGTGTTTTGCTCACTAAATGTTAGAAAACCTTGCCAAAAAGGCCGACAAGCAAGAAAAAGAAGGTCATTTGCAGTATTTTTCACGAAATTAAACAAAAGCACCGGAAAGTAGGTTGACAAGCAAAAAATGTCATCCGGAACCCCGGTGGGGGATGCATCCCCAGTCATCAACATGGTGGAAACGCCACTGGTGGACGCTATTGGTGTAGCCGCGAGGGGGACAGTGGGCCTCTATTCTGGCCGAGAACGGTCGGGGAGTTTGCGCCAAAGCGTTTAGAAATTTTTCCGGAGTAGGGGGTAGGTTGGGTACAGAAGCGATGTGCTGCATGCAAATGAATGTGTCAGAAACTCCTTTATCAGTGCAATTGCCAGTCCAATTTCATATCCAATCTCATAAAGAAACTTTGGACGTATAAGCCGTCTATAGCCTTGGGCTCGTGTCAGTCTTGTGAATCTTGTGATATCTATCAAAACCTGGATAACACGTTATCTTGAGCACACCGATATATCTTTTTCATTTCCTGGAACCAGTGTTTTATAGGCCTACAGGCCTGTTAGGAGGGGAGATTCTCCCCAAATCCTCAAAATTCCCCCCAAAATTCCAGCACTTACACAAATTTTGCATTGAACTGTGTCTTTTCCCCTCCAACCAAGTAGATCCCCCTGAAAGCCTCAATCCCCCCCAGGCCTAGAGTCTGGATAAGACACTGCCTGGATCAGACATTTGGGTGCTGGTACAGCGTTTGTATTTTCTTCTGCAAATACTGAAAGAAAAGTAGTTGTTTGGAAGCGTTGCATGAAGTTTCTGCGTCTTCTGTTATTCCACATTCTGAGTTGTCTAAGAGAATTCCGACTGTGTTAATTCATTTCACTTTTCCATTTCAATATTTGCACAAACTTGATGTTGCTCTCTGGCTTTATAGGCAAAAAAAATTTTGCCACTGTATCTTCGAAATTTTCAGCAGCCACTCTGTTAGTAGCTGGCTGCTGCTGCTGCTACTGGCGCCTTTCTTTTTCCTTTCTTTCTTTCTATTCCTCCAGTTTCTTGAACTTATGCTCGTTTTGCTCACTTTCAATAGGTCTAGTCTTGTCGAACTGAGTTTTTTCTGGTTTTCTTTACGTGTTTTTTCCACGTGTAGCCTAATCGATCAATAGACTTCTATGGCGCCGCTACCATATCGCCGACGGCGTCCGAACAAACGACAGGACTTCTATAGGAAAGTAAATAACACTCGAACAAATCTTCAACTGAGTCTATGTCGGGTCTTGTAAAGTAGGGCTTATTTTCCGATCGTCACCTCGCCGCCTATATATATACCGGCGATGCTGTTCACTTTGTCTGTTCTGAAGACGTTGGCGTCGTCTTTTAGAGGAAAAACTAATCGTTAGGTTTTCGCGTGGGTGCATGGTCGCCCGGCCCTTGTAACCAAACCGTCCGGGGGCGGCTCCGTTTCCCGCTACAATTACGCCGGATCGATGGACTAAAAGGACGCCGGATGCCGGGAAGAAAGAGGCAAACCGCGGATGGCGCGTTGGTGGTATAGTACCAACCGCCGACGCCGTTGTATAGCGCATATACTGTATGCAGGTATTCCTATTCTATGGCGCAGCGGCCCGACGCCATTTTGCGGGTCGACGTTGATTGCATCGAGGACAGGCAGACATACAAACTCACAGACGCACACACACACACACACACTTCACACAGATAGACAGAACACACACACACAGACAGAGAGAGAGAGAGAGAGAGAGAGAGAGACAGACAGACAGACAGACAGACAGACAGAGAGACAGAGAGACAGAGAGACAGAGAGACAGAGAGACAGAGAGACAGAGAGACAGAGAGACAGAGAGACAGAGAGACAGAGACAGAGACAGACAGAGAGACAGACAGACAGAGAGAGAGAGAGACAGAGACAGAGACAGAGACAGAGACTGAGACTGAGACAGAGACAGAGACAGAGACAGAGACAGAGAGACAGAGAGAGAGAGAGAGAGAGACAGCGAGACAGAGAGACAGACAGAGACAGAGATAGAGAGAGACAGAGAGAGAGAGAGACAAAGACAAAGACAGAGACAGAGAGACAGAGACAGAGAAACAGAGACAGAGAAACAGAGACTATGCTGTATTTTAATAGATTTAGTTTCTTGTGCATGTGGCCCGCGGAGCCGGCAGAAGTCAGCAATGCGGCTCGCGACTGAAAAACTTTGGAGACCTCTGCTCTAAGGCGTTGAAATACGCAGAAAGCGCAGATTTATATTTTAATCTTGGGACTGCTTTAGCGGTCTCTAAAAGGAAACGGTGTCCAACCGCATACGAATTGGTTTAGGACATACATTCGGTACCCAGTCTATTATTGAGAGAGCTCAGTAGAGACACGGGAGCTGGAGATTTTACATTTGAAAATTGTAATATTTGAATACCGTAACGTGTCAAAATAGCGGTGCGTTCATTGCGATTTTAGCTTAGGCCTATTGTAGTGAAATTTTTGTGGAACGAAAATTCGTTAACGAAATGCCCTGAGAGGCCGCGAAATCACCAACAATTCAACCCACAAGATGGCGCATTATAAAAACAAAGAGCGTGTTTATCCAAGCAGTGGCGTAGCGAGGCAAAGTGCCGCCTGGGGCGAAAAAAGTGCCGCCCCCGAAAAAATCTAGCAACCACAAAAAGCCCACATAACTTCCACTTCCTACAATTCTTGGGAAGCAAAAAACGTTATCACAACTTTCTAAAATTCTTGACAAGCAAAAAACCGTTTCGAGCTTCATAAAAGTTAAAAAAGTCAAGTCGAAAATGCCGCTCCTAGAGCAAGTACCGCCTGGGCCGGTTCGCCTCCACTTCCTCCTCGCTACACCACTGTATCCAAGCAGTGGCGGTTCCAGGAATTCTTGGTGGGGGGATGAAAAAAAATTATTGGAAGTTTTTGAGGGGATGCAAAGTGATGAAGAAAAACAAGAAAAAAGAGAAAGAGGAAAATTGTCTTCGTTAGAAGTGTTTTGCTCACTAAATGTTAAGAAACCTTGCCAAAAATGGCCGACAAGTAAGAAAAAGAAGGTCATTTGCAGTATTTTTCACCAAATGCTTTTAACCCCTTAACTGGGTGCCCCGAGTAACACTCGTCCATTTTACATTGAGTTACAAATAGTTGCCCAGTTAAGGGGTTAACACTCACCGGAAAATAGGTGGACAAGCAAAAAAGGTCATCCGAAACCCCGGTGGAGGGGATGCATCCCCGGTCATCAACATGGTGGAACCGCCACAGTATCCAAGTGATTCGAGGCCTACAGTGGTCTAGTACCTAATAAAATATCAGGCTTCATTGACTCAAATGTAGCAGAAAGAAATTTAGAATTGATGAGAATTTTTGGACGTATTTAAAATGTGGAAGAAATTATATATGTACGGCTTCTACATGTATATTGGCGTGGTATAGCCTGGCCATTTATTTTTGCACGAAAGCGCCATCTGTTATGAGGGAATAAACCTATTTGAGGGTGATCGCTTTTGGAGACGATTTCTAGGGAACGTTTTACTAGCAATTAGACCAACTGTGGCGTAGCAAGAATTCTAGAATAGGAAGAGTTCCCCAGGGACGCCAATGATTATTTAGACCGACTTTTTCAGATCCGACTAGTGGGTTGGGCGATGGAGTGCAGGGGCATCTTGAGCCCCACCGAAAATTGTTTTCATTACATTTCACACATTTTTTTTATTTTCGGAAGCGGTTTTGTGGGTTAAAACCCCCTTGGCTTCCCGGCAGGGGCGTAGCCAGGAATTTGATTTGGGAGGGTATCAATATTTTGGGTGGGTATAAATCTTAACTATAAACCACATAAACCATATAAACCACATACAGTATAACCACTTGTAAATCACATTAAAAACTTTAAGATAGACTGATTTGGGGGGTATATATACCGATATACCCCCGTCGCTACGCCCTGCTTCCCGGGCCCAAAATTTTTCAGAGCAAGCAGCGCAATTAAGTAAGGCGACGGCCTCTTTTGCTTGTTGGCACTGGCGAGCAACGGAGATCGCGCGATGATCTTTTTCTGCTTGTCAAGATTTTTCTAAGTTGGAAATCATAACCCCCCCTTTCCCGAAAATCCTGGATACGCCACTGCTCCAGCGTATAGTAGAAGTGAGTGCCTATCATCGCTACTTGAACAACTGAGCGATTCTTCGTATTTCTCAATTGCAGCTGGTCGTGACAAATCTTTTCTACGTTTTCAGTTTCGTCTTTCTTGAGCGTTGTAGGATGGGCCAAAGTAGGCCTGCTGTAGCCTACAGTGTACAGTACCTCTTTGATTGTCGAAACGAGCATTAGGTCATCGAAGTGTCCGGATATCACAAGCAGGATGCTGACTATTGCCTGGCTGATCATATATCTTTCCCATAGCTAATTTAAGAAAGGCTGAGCGCCTAAGAATAAGCAGCTACTGTTGTGCTGTTTTCCAAGACGCTATAGAAATCCACGAGCTTTTACTTAATACTTACTTACTTACTTAGTAGGCCTACAAAGACCGTCGTTTGAAGTTTGAACTACTCGAAAATGAAGGCACGGTTTTCTCTTCTCTTTAGCACTCGACAATCCCTCAGTGCGAACTGACTCTCCAAGTGGCATACCCTCACACAGTTTTGCATGCAGGCCGAATTTGGGGACATTCCTCCCCCAAAAAATTTAGGTCCTCCAACATTGCAATAATTTAGGAAATAAAGTGATTTCTTACAAATCCCTGAAATGCCATAAATCTCACATGGCAGAGGAAAATCGTCGTCGTCGTCATCATCATCTTTATCAAACTTCTATAACGCCATTTTAGTAATGTTCTTGACATCAGTTGATGGTCGCTCGTTTGATTTGGCCACGTTCCTGTTCACTTGTTTGGTCTTTGGTCTATATTGTGGAATTGAACCGAAAGTAGGGGCTGTCCCTTAATTATGTCAGCAATTTTTGGGCAATTTTTGACACCCTCCTCTTTGTCAACCTGTCAACTTTCAATGACCCCTCTATAATTATGTCAAAAACTTTTGACCCTCCTCCCTCCACTAAGACCAGTGACGGGTCTCCTAAAAAGTTCGGAAGGTTATTATTTTCGCAGCGATGAGACCTTTACCCCTTTCTTTTGTTCATCAAGTGTCATAATTTGGTGGTGATGACCTTCTTTTGCTTTTCAGGCTTTTTCCGTTGTAATAAATAGTATTCTGTGAAATTTCCTATTTTTTATCATTTGTAAAAAGATGAAATTGTTGACGTAAACTTCTCTTGGCCTTCCCCCTGTCAACAACTGTCAAACTTTTTCAAACCCCCTTATTTTGTTGACGTAATTAATGGACAGCCCCTTAACTGAAACTACTACGACTCTCTTTAGGCCCGCACTCGTGTACAAAACGATGAAGAGAAATGCAGATAACAGAGAAAAACAAATACAATGAATTCAGTTAATTTTGTAAAGGAGCAGCATAAAGTCAAGTAATACTAGAATCGTTGCTGTAACTTACCTAATCATTGTTTTAAATAGCAAATAACAACACTAACAACACCCAACAACCCTGTGTCCACATGATGAGAGTGAAATAAGTTCAGCAGGAGAAAAATCCCCGCTAGAGGGGGGTCCCGAATTTAATTTGGTGAAATTAAAGTAAAGCAAAGATGACAAATTATCAGGGTAATACTGCGTTGTCAATATTAGTGGATGATTAAGCTAAGCGCTATACAAATTCTCGAGATTTTTTCTTACTAACCTAGGACTATAGGCAAATGGAACCAAATTGACGACAAGGCTGTATCAGCAGGCCTAGGCCTATACTTGTGTTAAAGCTTTTGTAAGTAACTTTTAAACAGGCCTACAATTCGATGCTCGATTAGATATTTATATTTTCGACTGACTCATGCCTGCTCATGCGGAGAGTCATGCCTAGTCATAATTATAGTACAAAAATCATGGAGAACTGAAATATAATAGGCTATGCGTGCTGCGTTGGCAACTTGGCATATTGCGCGCTGCGATTTTTTTGTAGAACTAAAGGTAAACGCCGCAGCGGACAACTGGAAGTTGGATGCACGAGCAAGATTAGTTTTCAAGTCTCAACACAAAATAAATCCCACTAAACCTCTTAAAACCAATTGTTATTATTATATTACTTAATTTTATACCTAGGCCTACTTACTTGCGACTAAATTGATGAGGTGAATTTTTTGTGTACTGCAAAACACATGTTTTCGCCGGGTAGGCTATTTATGGGGGCAGTGGCGTAACCACGCCCGGGCAATTACGGGCAATGCCCGGGTTACTTTGTTTTCTGCCCGGGTTGAAACATTTCTGCCCGGGTTGAATTTTTTTTTTAAATTATGCCTTTAGTATTTGGATAAACTTGCTTTTGCACTGCCATGTACGTTATTGCAATACTATTCTAATAGTCTAAAACTAGCGTCGTTGCGAACTCTAGAAATGACCAGAATAAACAGTCTCAGCCTCTGAATAAGATCCCAGAGGACATTTCCAGAGAACTAGATAGCCCAGTGTAGCCTAAATTGCACACATACACATGGAAATATTTTGGAGCAAAGAAATTAGTCAAACGTCGTTTCCAAAGTTACTATATTGCAGAATCTCCATGGTTGGCTAATGGCTACTGCTGTCCAGCAGGATGCTGCGTATTGCTTCTGTTGTCGTTACCAGAGCAAAGAAAGCGCACCACTTGGTGTACATGATTGGCAGCACGCAACGGATCAAAGGTAGGGGCCTATGGATTCACTCTTTGAAATTCATCTGTTGAGCACTTGCGTTGCCTGAACTTGCCTCGTGGAATGGGATCAGTTTAAAATCCTCATGTTAATATTTTAAAATATTTTTGTTGAGTGACTGTCCACAAATTACGTAAACAAAAGAGGAAGGAGTTTGAAAAGTGTGACAACTGTTGATAAAGGGGAGGGGTTAAAATTCGCCCAAAAATTGCTTGCGTAATTTATGGACAGCCCGTGGTCAGCTGCCCGGGTTACATTTTGACTCTGGTTACGCCACTGTATGGGGGTTTGCTCACGGAGTCTAGGATTTTCTTGATTTTTTAAAATTTTTGAGCTTTTTTTGTAGTGTAGCAAATTTTCAGTGTATTAAATTATTAATCTATATTAATTGTGAAAATAGACCGAATATCTGTGTGTGTGTGTGTGTGTCTCACGTCTATAGAGGCAAACAGCGCGAAAGAAGCGATGAGGTTTTTACCATTTTTGCATGTCAAGCTTTCTGGCTTGTTCATCGGTCAAAACGTTCGAAATTTTGGAAAAAATATCAAAAACTGGCCAAAAAAATAAATGACAAAAATGCGTCTAAAAACTACCAAAAATACATACAGTTTATCTTGGGTCTAAGCTTAAATCCTTGCTTTTTCTAGAATCATTTCCCCTATAGCTGCAACAACCTAGCCTCACTGCCCTATGGATGTTGACTATTGTCTGGCTGATAATATACCTTCCCCATAGCTAATTTAAGAAAGGCTGAGCGCCTAAGAATAAGCAGCTACTGTTGTGCTGCTTTCCAGGCGCTATAGAAATCCACGATATTTTACTTACTTTCTTGGAAGGTTTTGCAGGCAAATATTGGAGTTTCCTCGAAAATCCGAGTGGTAACACTGCTTGTAGAATTTCCCAGAATCATTGGTATCATTCCTCCAAGGCGTGAACGCGTTAGCGTTTCCCAGCATCAAGCCCTGCGTTGCGTATTTAAGCGATCCTCGTCTTTCTGGTGCTTCAGGTACGTTATCAAGTATTCGCTTGACCATTGTGTGTGTGGTGACAAGTGAACATCTTCTGAAAGCACGGCTCTGGTTTCTGTGCTTTTATTCGACAGTTAGAAAATATTCTCCGTCGCTACAGGATAACAAATCGCCCCGCCGCCTTTAATTAATTAATGGGCTCATCCAGACGCAAAAATGCATATTTTCAACTCCTCCCCCCGTTTGCACACCGTATATGCGCAACCTCTCTTAAATCAACCCCCTTCCCTCAGTGCGTACGTACTATTTGGATGGACCTTTATGGATTTGCCTCTGCCTGGCTCTACTGCTGTACTACAATTAAAAGCGCTATATAAATTCGTGAGATTTTACTTACGTAGGGTTAGACAAATGCAAACGGAGCGAATTAGTTGACGAGACAATATCAGCTGCTAGTGTGAATGCTTTTAAATGTAAGTTAAGGGCCGCCCATTAATTATGTCAATAAAATAGAGGATGGAAGGGTTTGAAGAAGTTTGACAATTGTTGACGTGGACGATGGGGTCAAGATAAATTGACGTCAAAAGTTTTATTTTTTACAATAAATGTAATAAAACAATTAATAGAAAAATTAGTCGATGCATTGGTCCTCCATGCCATCCATGGTACACACTCGCTCGCCCATCAACAGCCCACCACACTTTAATCTTTAAATGGTTGAGCTATTATCTAGGAATAATCATAGTTTACATTTATTCGATGTAGAGTGTAGACTTTTGTCGATTGTAGTTCCTTCTGCTTATCGAATTGACAAACAAGTAAAATTTTTACATTTGAAGTAGCAGGGTAGCGGTAGCAGCTGCCTTTCACACACGTGTCAGAAATTGAACAAAAGGTATTTGTACGATAGGCCTAGAGACTCTGACAACTCAAGTGTTCTGGACCATGCATATACTGTATTTGTCTGTTGCGCTGGTGAATGAACAGCTGGTCCACCTAAACTCAGCTCCCACCCAGCGCTATATGAATCTATTTTTTGTTGTATTAAGCAATATTATTAGCTGGTTGCCAAAATCTGAGGAAAGATATGATAAAAAATATTAGCTTGAAGGGGTGTTTAAAATTTTTGACATTATTAAGGGTGGGAATCACTGAATGTTTGGCAGTTATTGACGAGGGGAAGGGGTTCAAATTGCCTAAAAATTGTTGACATAATTAATGGATGGCCCTTAGTATGAGTACAAGATGGTCAGCAATTTGCATACACTGAAAGTGACATTTTGTCCAACTTCTTTATCTGTCATTTTTGATGAAATTTTTAATTTATATAGCACCTTGATAATAAACTGGACACAGACCCAATGTCTGGTTTGTGCAGGTGGACATTTTGCATGTCTGAGATGCAAGTACAGTGAAACCCGCTTAATTGCATAGGTGCCATGCAAGCCTTGCTTATGCAGTTAACTGGGCTATGCGAATAGCCGGGACGTCTGATAATTATTTGTACGCACAAAACACTGGTTCGGGTTTTTATGTTGTTATCATTAGCGTAGCAGGTTATACTACCTCAGTCTGACTGGGTCATGGGAATCGTGCAAATCCGCTGGAGAATGTGATACCCTACCCCGACCCTTCCAGTAACAGAACTTCTGGCCATGCTGATTGGTGATAGGCTCTTTTCAACCGTTGACAGCGTGTTTTATAATCCAGAGCTTAAAAACCATGAATGAAGGGGCTAGAATGAATGAGTGAACCCCATTATTCCAGGTCTGTTGAGTCATTCACAGATTGGTATTTGGGTGACGGACCTCATAATAATAATTAACACTTCAATAATTACTGCAGAAAGCAGATGAGCTGACTAGTACATTGGATTAGGGCCTATAAAGATTTCACCCATAGGCTCAATGCCCACAGGTTATATTATGATCCCCGTTTCACAACTCCTTTTCATTAGCCAAGTGGATTACAGAATTCAAAAAAGCTTCAATTAATTGCTGAAAATATGGAGCCTGAAATTTGAATGACATATTGTCCAGTATTGATTTAAAAGTATATTCAAGAATTAAAATTGACATCAACATTTTTGATCAAGTCGTTAATGTTATCGGCAAAAATCGCCAAAAATTACCCAAAAATTGCCAAAAATTATTTGAAAATTATCAAAATTTGACAAAATTGGTCCAAAATTGCAAAAATTACTTGAATCTAAAAATGTGTCAATATATTGAAGAAATTTTGCTAAAATTATCTTGATATAAGAAAAGTGTTCGAAACGATGCTACTGGATAGTGTGGACTGACTAATAGTCTATAGTTATAGGGCTCCATTAGTCCGCAACTGTTGGAGTTCAGGCCCGCAAAATTTCAAATCCGGGCCTCCTTCAGCCTCTGACGGGGCCTGATGATCCTCATATGGCTACTGTACAGGACTGGTATGACTTTGCCTTTTTGCAGGTTTAGAACGTGCTTTCTCTGAGGGGATCCACAAATGACACGATGTAGCGCCTAGGGGGAGGGGTCCGGACATTTGTTACAGTGTGAAAGGGGTTGGAGGGGTTATTAAATGTGACGTAACACAAAAATTTCTATGTGACGATCTTTGTTTTACTTGTCAGGGTATTTGGAGAGGAAAAAATACAGGGTGACCTTTTTGCTTGTCATTATGTTTGGACATTTTTAAAAAAATTTAGAAAGATGAATGATTTTTTCTTTGATTTTGTCAAGACTGATTCCAGATAGAAGTCAAAATTATGCAACACGTCCAAATTTTTCACGTCATACTTTAGGGGTCTGACTTTTGTTACAAGTCAAACATAGGGGTCAAAAAATAGGAAATTCATTTATGGACCAATAAGCTTTGCAACCTGAATTTTTATTACGATCAAAAATGATCACAAGATTGCCTTGAACTTGAAGCTTTGATACTTGCAATAAGAGCAACGGAGGGTTTAGTTGGTTAAACGCCCCTTGGTTTTGAGAAAGGAAAAATTTTTTTGTATTCCCATGCAATTTTTATTTTATGAGGTGATTTTTGGGGTGAAACCACCCAGCAGTTATCGCCGAAATTTTTTTAAAATCCTTCAGGAAATCTAGCTCCATGGTCTTGTTTGCAACAGTGAAAAAGACATCTTACTGTGCTTTTTCACTATCTACCGATGATTTGGTCTTACAGTTTGCTAAATTTTGAAAGAAGATGGGAACTTAGATAAACTTTGACTCCCAGTTAAAAACTGACATCTTCAAATTTTTTGATCAACAAAACTTGGATGCTAAAGCTTTATTTTATTGTCAACCTGGCTCTTTGTTCTAAAAAGCATCTTTTCGATTAACTATAATGCATCTACATTGATTGAAAAATTCATTCTATTGACTAGTAAGTTTGTAATCTGATCTTGGCAAAAATATGGAAATGTTTACTAAATTGCAAAAATTTCAGCTTCAGGAGTTCCTGGGGCCAACACTGAACAGAGGGGTCTGCCTCAGCCCCTGGACCCCACTGGAGGCTCTGCTCCAAGACCACCTCGGCAGATCTGGTGCCCCTACCGAAAATCCTGGCTACGTCACTTTGTTATGTGATTATGCAGGTTATACAATTAAGCTGTGTGCGATTAAGTGGGATCCACTGTATTTCTAGTTGCTGGTAGCTGACTCACAGACTCGAACCTGGGGCAACAGGCTGACTATGCTAATGGAGGCTCTTGCAACTGTACCACTGAGTTGTAGTCATCCAAAAGCTAAAAACCATCAGAAGACGTAGAATGAATGAGTCACCACATTAATCAGTACGTTAATAATAATAATTATAATAATAATAATAATGAATACTATTGTAGGCTGCCATCATTTTGGCCATATGTGGTCCATATGTACAGTTTATATTATTGGCCACAAAGTTTCACGACTCCTTCCATACTCATTACACAAGTGCTATTAGCCTATATTAGACTTAAAGGCTTCAATTAATTGCTGACAATTTGGAGCCTGAAATGGTTGACATGACATACTCAGTACTGTATCTCTTTAAAAGTATATTCAAGATCCAAAATTGGACCTATCATTTATTGCCTAGTCACTAGTGTATGTACAGTAGAACCACAAATATCAAAGCAAAATTTAGAAATCACGTTTATTCCAGTTTGAGTGCGGTCTCACCAAAACAGTGTTAATGATAGCAGAATCGGATAGTTAAATTTCGGACTTATCGAAGTATTTATCACGGTCACTTGACTGAATGATATAACGAGTTTCACGCTGCTTATCAAAGGACCCAGAGATAAAATGTTGCATGTTTGTAGTTTAAAACAGCCTATTAAACTGTTGTATTAAAAACAGTATCAGGCCCACTGCATAAGAGATATTCGGGCCCATCCTTAACTTTTTGCATCTGACAAGTTTTCAAAAATTATGATGACCTTTACATAATGCTTCTCATGGATTTCAGTAAACAGTAAACTCAGAAAAAGTGATGACCTATTTTTTGGAAAAACTGGACGTGATAGCTGTTTATGGTGTCCTCAGCACCCAGGTCCCCTTTCAGCACACCAGGCCCCATAAAGATTACACGTTGTCCTTTTTGTGCAAATTTGTGTTAATAATACATCATCATCGGCCTGGCCCCCTCCAGACCGCCGGGCCTTTGTGCATTTGCCACCCTGGCCCCCCTCTCGGCGGCCCTGGACAGTATACTGTAATCAACTCTACATAAAAATGAACATTAAACGACAGAATTGAGCACTTATAAAAAATCGTATAAATTTTGAATGATCAAATATGATAATATTTGGTTATGACCTAAACTTACGCATTGAGAAATTTCACAGAAATTTGCACAGTTTGAGAAATCTTGTAATAATCTAATTTTTCCGTGACTTGTACATGTTGCTATCACTGGCATAGCCACGGGGGCAGGGGACCCGGCCCCCTATTTGGATTGGGATCGTGAGATTCGTGCAAAACTGTTGAGAGTAGTTTTGGGGGCAATATGCAAGGTAGTTGAAAGTGCTACAGGACTGAAGCGCTACTTTTTGCTTGTCAAGACTTTTTTACTCTGTCAATGTCAGAGTGCCCTGCCCCCATTATTCTGGAACCTGGCTATGCCACTGGTGTCACTATAATTTAAATCACAAGTTATACAGTATAATTTAATCAAGGGGAATGCCTGGATAATATGAAAACCAAAAGAAACCAAATGGCATGAATTAAATATGTGGTTATATAAACTATTTATGGTATTGCGTCTTTAGCCATTATCGGGTACTTCCTTGAAGCAAAATTTTATGTACTATTCCTGTTTCTATATTTGTCTTTTCAGTTTTTTATATTGTGTCCTGATGGTGTGAGTTTTGGATATTACTCAATAACCAACAGTAGTTTTGAGATTTTTCAGGTATTTATATTTTTCTGGTGTGCTGACATTTAATGTATTGCAGGGTGTCATAGAGTACATTGTAGGGACATGAAACGTTACCCAGTAAGTATGTAGTCATGTACAGTGTAATGCGTCTAATGGTGGCATTATTCACAGTGTCTTGACTCTATTAATCAGGACGGAATTTAGATTTGCGCATTTGCGTTTCATAGTGCTGGACAATTCATTGTCTGAGCATGAACTGTCCTCATATATTTCGCAGTTATTGTTTGGTTTGAAGTGTTTAAGAAGTGTGACACAACATATTTGAACTTTTGGACCGCTCACCCAGGAACTGTACCTATAGTTGGATTTGACTTTGTTCTTTGTAATGTTGAGTGTACCGGTATGTGAGAGAATTTCTATCTCTTTCTTATAATTTATTTGGACATTTACATTACATCTACATTCATCATCTCCACGCTCTGTCAGCAATAGCCCTGGCAATAGGTACCCGGTAGTTAGGGAATGTTTCCAAGCTTCCTTTCTTTAGCTTGTATTTGAACTTCTGCATTGTTGATTTGCCTGGGTTCTTGGTCGTCTTCCTTGATGAACATTGTCAATCCACCATTTATTCATCTACATTGCATTATACTTATCTGGATAACTTGAACAGTTTAATGCATGTAACATTTGTAACATTAAAAGAGTTTCACCTGATTCTGTACAGGCATAATTGAGTACAGCACGATTTCCACACTTTTTGGAACCATGACCCACTTCAGCGGTTTTGCAACATGCTGCCACCCTGCATACTTAGTATCAATTAAAGTAGTTAAAACACTAATTTTAATATAAGCTTTGTGCAGATTGAAAGATATATATATATAAATTTCTTAAAGCCAAACTTACTTGCAACTTTGCAATGCTAGTTAGTGACATTATGGTATTGGTTAGAAAGATACCTTTGAATTTTGAGTCATGACACAGTTTGAGAAACACTGCGTTACAGAACACAAATATTCAAGTTGCTTTAAAAAGGAGCTCTAACAGTTTACTCATTGTTCTATGCTCCTCACTCCCTGTTCAGGCTATGGAATCATTGCCTTGAAAGGAATATATGGGTTTCTGTTGACTTCCAAAATTTAGATAAATGCAATCACTTTACTTTAGTTAATAATTGTCAAACTATTGAGCAAGCAGTTATAGATATTGGAATGGGACAACATATATGCTGAACAAATGCTGAATGCACTGTAAATCAATGGAGGGGATTGGGCCTCTATGGATAGCCATCTCTGAACCGAAAATGTGGAATTTTCAAAAATAGTGATTTCAGGAAGAACATGTATTGAGACTGGAAAATGTGTTAACCCTTACATCAGATTATTGAAATAATGGGGGGGGCAAAAAACGGGGGAGGGGCAAAAAGTGCTGGGCTCCTACCCTAAATTTTGGGGAGGGCAGGCTCCCTATAGATTAACACCCACACTGAACACTGTCACAATTCCAGATTCACCATTTTCTCATGACTCTCAGTATAGCTGTCTCTATAGTAATAATTGTCCCGGTAAAGATCATTTGGACATCATCATCATCATCATCGTCATCCTGCCAGTTACATGGGTTAACTGTCCCACAAAGTCCTGTCTTGCTTGGTTTGACGATCTTCTGGTATTGTCATACAAGTCCCATCCATGGTATTCTTTATCCAGGAAGTTCTTACTTCTTAGTCTTCATCTGTGTCTCAGTCCTTCCACGATCCCTAGCATTATAGACTTTTCTATGGTATTTTCCTCCTGTCTTCCTATATGCTCAAAATACAAAATATTTCACTGTCGCTTAGACATATTACAGAGAAATTATTATTCATGTTTCCCTTAGTCAGTTCAGTCTGCACACAATGTGTGCTTTCATTCATCCTATGACGAATCATTTTACCAAGATGTTATAACATCAGTCATGTGGATTGCAGACACTGCTGAGACATGGCCTGTGATGAGTACCAGTATATATTTAGCTTCTGTTGCATGCTGAGAATACATAAGTCTGGTCATTAAAATTTAGTTGCATGTACTGATAATGCAATCATCTGATTTGCCAATGAATTGATCTTGTTTGTTTTATTGTCTAACTAGAGACCTTGTTGCTATATGTTTATAGCATTAACTGCAGAAGAGTAGCCTCTGCTAGTCAAGGCTATTGTCTGCAGTTTGCACCGTCAATACTGGATTCTGCTTGGAAATTGGATTAAAGAGCTGACAGAACAGAAGACTAGCGTGATAAAAGAATGACTGGGAACAGTTTGTTGGTTAATACGCATGACTCACACCTCTTGATAAAATCAAACTTGGTCTTTGTGATGGATTTTACCGATAAGATTCAGATTGGTATCTACCGTATCCTAGCAGGTGAGTATAGGCAAATATTTTTAGCAATGTTACTTGATAGCGCATATTGTTATGGCATAGTCAGCCACGTATTTCTAAGGTGACTTGGTACAGGTTGTTACCTTTATGCAGTTGTCATGATCTATTTACAAAGTGATTTATAAATGAAAGATAAAAAATTGGTAGACAAGCAGCTGTTTACGTTAAGCATCAATACCAGACACCATCTCTCACTGCCGCCGCACGGCATTATTTGGACACGTTGCACGGCTGGACATTAACACCCCAGCACATGGTGGTGCCCTTGTTTGCGCCATAGCTCGTCGTAATGAACGTCATCCTCCCGCGAACTGGAAACGACTCCTTGGGAAACCGCGACGTTCTTGGATTCAGCAGATCGGAAATGGACCCTGCTCCGCTATAACTCACAAATGGAACATTGCACTAGGGCACGGACACTCCACTAGTGGTAGATTGGCGCAACGGACCTCCAAGCGATTTGATTTGATGATGATGTTTACTTTAATAATTAATAACAAATGCTTTGAAGAAAATCGAATGTGCGGGAAGAAATATTTGACCTACTTTGCACTTGTACACTTGCATGTAAAGATTTTTAATTTAAATCAAGATGTGAACTGTGAAAGTTACAATTTTGTGGACATCCTTGTAGCAGAACTTGTTAACAAGTCTCATATTTGTTGGGAAAGTTAGCAGTGTGCAGGGGATTGTCCGGATGTGGTTCGATTGTACTGCCAGGACCTTTCATTCATTGTTGAAAACGCAAGGAAAGTAAAGTAAAATCCTGTAGATACGTTATTACCTAGATTAGCTGTTAGAACGGCCACAAAGCCCTTTAATTGCTCTTGGGGGGGGGGGTAAATAGGCTTTCAGCTCAATGGCGGATACTTTAGTCCATCTTTTTTGTCAATTGCCTAAGGCAGCCAATCGGTGAACTTTATCAATGCCTAAGTGTTAGCTATATTCATTCAAATGCTATGGATGGCCTTCATTTGAATGTCTCAAGAATCAGATTGGGATTGGCCTGAAGTTGAGAGAGTACAGTTTTGGACCACATCTGGTGCAAATGTTTTGTTAATTATCAGCAAATTTGTTGATCATTTTTTAATTGTCATAGTCTGCTTAATAGCCTAAGTGTAGTCTGCATAATAGTCTGTATGGTGATTGAGGAAAGCTTTTCTGAGTGGTAATCTTAACTGCTGAAGATGACGGTTTGATAGCGTTGTGAATTTTCTTTTTGTATTACCACGGGCTTGCCTAAGTATAGAATTCAAATGCTGTGTCAGTAAAGGTTAATGATAGATGTGGGGTGTATTTGCCAAATTCATTAATGGAGGGAAACGTTTATTACAGAAAGGTTTTCATTTCACTTTTAGCAGTTTTCCGTTTTTGTTTTCTCTATTCAGTAGTTGTTGCTCGGACCTGAATTTATGATTTATTGGGTTTAACCATCCCACTTATCAAACCCTTGAAACATAATGTAAGATGGACCATAGAACATTGAATTAATAATTAATAATAATAATCATTATCATCATTGTCAGACATCATCTGGATAAATAGCGCTATACAAATTGACATTTATAATAATAATCATCATCATCATCATCAGAGGGTGTGAGACCATTCAACACTTTGGAGGCGCAGCATAAGTCTAATGGTTACAAATGGTCATTTATTTTTTCACCATTAAATAATTATCTGTTATCTGTTTTCTTTCATTGTCACTCCTGGCACTTCTGTGTTATTATATCAACTTTAAAAATCTGTTGTAATCAGAAGATTCATTATTTTTCATAGGATGTTAAATTGCATTGAACATGTATACTATTGTATAGGTAAGAAGTACCAGTATATTTAAAATTCTAGAAAAATAAAGACAGGGGTAGGATAATAATAGGTAGGCTGAGTCATGACATGACATGACAGAGTGACATATATCAGTCAAGACATGTCAAGTTTTCATGCCAATGGGAGTTGCTTCCTAATTTGACCCTTTTTCTTGTGGTGTATGACTCAGTTTTAATACAAAACTTAAGCTTTGTAGTACAGACTTAGGAAGAATGATACATGATTCCCATTCTGTGTCTTCTAAGTCGTTCAGAGGGAAAGACTGAGCTTTTTGTGAATAATATTATTGTTATTGTTATTGTTCATGACAATTTATATAGCACCGTAGCATAGCAATACACAATACTCTCAGTAAAAACTGCAGAAATGTTGCCTTATTACCTCCGGTTCCTTCTGGCAAATGGCCTCTATGGGTATTATAGGCCATTACTTGAAGTCTTAATTTAAGGATCTGGGTCATTTAGGGATATTGTGCTTTCAGGGTTTATTCTTACTCTTGGTGCTCAACCAGAGGCAGATCTAGGGGGATGCAGGGGGGTACAGATGTCCCCGGGCGCCGAGGTGAGGGGGCGCCAAAATTGGTTTAAGGTAGGGAGTTCCACTACGGGTGATAACTATTTTGCTTGCCAGGGTATTCGTGAAGTTGAGTAACGGGGCATCAAATGGGCAGAGCGGCACTCTTTTCTGGCTTCTTAGGATTTTCGTCAAGTTGAGGGGGCGCCACCAGTGTATTTTGTCCCCGGGCGCCGGACACCCTAGCTCCGCCCTTGTGCTCAGCCGTTGACGTTAAGTAGCCATGAAACTGCCAAAGGCCTAAATAATATTGCTAGAACATAGACGTTGACTCCACAAGTGTTGTGTAGGAGTCTGCTTTATGATACGGTATTAAATATACTGGTAAACATTAGGGGGGACTGTTTTTGGTGAAAGATGTCATTATGTGTTTTCTTCTTAAGGCTTTGGAAAGTTTGAGGCCATGAATGAATCAACATGTCAGGAGATCCATGTTGCAAAGTAAGTAAGTAAGTAAGTAAGTAAAACGAAATTTCTATTGCACTACCCGAATGCTTGGTGCAGTGCACCAGCTTCCTCGTGAGCACTCAATCTGTGTAAATTCCTTAGCCTGTAGTTCGTGGTAGTCAAGGTTTTAGTCCAGGTAGGCAGTGGACTTATCTAGTGCCTCCTGTATTTCTACTCAGAGGCATTCCCGGCTTTAGACTCGCTTAATAAGAAAATGAGACTTTAGTCTTTGCAATGAGCTAAGTGTGGGAGTATAATATTAAGGCACTGGTACATGGAGACAACCCATTGCATGATGCCTATATATTTGATTCCTTGTGATAATGGATAATGGTTGATAAAATTATATTGCTTCCTATGGACAGAAGTTGATGGATGTGTTAAAGGTTTTAGTTGGAGGAAGCATAAAGACTGAAGAGGCCATAGTAAGAAGATATATATATGTATATATATACAGTGTGTGTGTGTATGTATATATATATATATATATATATATATATATATATATATATATATATATAGTAAGAAGGTGTCACTGAATTAGTTTTCTCATACGATAGAGAATGCTGGATAACTTGGTGTTCTTTGAGTCATCTCGGAATAGGCAGTCACTCTAATACCAAATTGTTAATTATACAAGAATCCAGCTTTATTGTACTTTATTCCTATTTTTGACTGGTTGCAGAACGGAATTGTCTAGGCTGAAATCACCATGAAAACAGCAGAATTATCACAAAACATTTAAAATATTCTTATCCACAAAGTTGCAATATTCATCTCACATAAAATCATATCCCACAGATGATCCAGTTTTTTTTCCTTTCTGCTCAGCTGATTAAGTTTTGTCTGAATACCCACTTTTGGTGTGAAAGAAAGTTTTTAAAAATTCCAAAAGTATTCTTTGACAATGACTGGTGTAGAATAGATGCATGAACCTGCTTTTGATTTAGCTTTTTGCTAATTATTTTCAAAAAACGTGGAATTTTTATTGTCACAAATTGTTATGTTCACAATTAATTGAAACTGTCGTCATCTTTGCAGTTGGAAAGGAGGCAGTAGTGACACCATGTCTTTTGGGTGGTGTGTATACTCCACCAATGGCCCCATTTTAAATGCCCTGGATGCCAAATGCTGTTTGAATAAAATAGAACTATAGGGGTTCAGTTACAATGTACTATTGATATAAGGGAGATGATATACATTGACCTCAGAATATTTGTCTACACACTCAAAATGCAAGCCCAAATCCAAATACAGGTATAGGGTTTGTATGTAGTCATTTCTGTTCATCCCTACCTGTGGCAGTGAATGAATTGTCTACATTTTGCACTTTTTTACAATCAATTATATTTTCCTCATTAACATCCAAAATAAGCATATATCAATATGAAGCAAAGAAGAAGAAAAACTTGACTAACAATTAACACTTAACTAAATTCACTGACATAAATTGTTTATTGAAATTTTATTTTCAATGAGAAAAAAGGTTGACCTAGGGGACATCTATCCCATAAATTGGTCAACCAAAAAAAAATGGTGAAGAATCGTGAATAATGACTGGAGGTTTGCCATCCACTGAAATTGCTGGACTGTTTCTGTTTGGTCTAGAACTGAATTGGTTTTAGTTTCACATCAGTAGAAATCCATCAGAAGCCAGCGCCTTACTATAGAGGCGGAAGTTCACTCATTTGACCTCTTTCGTCCATTTCGATGAAAGCTGTTTCTCCGGGTTGACAGAACTTCCTTTTATTATTAGACATTTCACGGAATTTACCATCGCATCCTGTCAGTCGTCTCTGCTAGCGTATTTCCATTGATTCTGGCGTGCGCGCGCTGTACGCCCGAAAATTGATTGCTCATACTATTTCCTAACTCTTGTCTTGTCTTACAATCCTAATCTACTTGATGGCAATGGCAGAAATTCCACGGCAGAACAGTGGGTAAACACTCCAGCCTGTGACAAGTGTCTTAGGGATAGAAAGTGAGTGTCACGTAACGATAAAAAATGTGTCAACTGCATGTGGCACTTGGATGACTCTGTGTTTTTGCTAGGATGTGTACGATTATAGTGTTATGGTCTGATGTTGTAATTGGGACAAAGTCGAGGTGTCTGAATTACATGTGAGGTTGAGTCGTAGGCAGTTCATTTACAGTGTGTTATTGATATACGTTAGATCGAAGCTGTGATTTTGTTGACATCAGAATACTTGTCCCATACACTTGAAAGGCAAACACGGCAATAGGGTTTGTATGTACGGGGTATAGGGTTTGTATGTATGGGGTATAGGGTTTGTATGTACGGGTATAGGGTTTGTATGTACGGGGTATAGGGTTTGTATGTACGGGGTATAGGGTTTGTATGTACTGGGTATAGGGTTTGTATGTACTGGGCATAGGGTTTGTATGTAGGGGGTAGCTCTTTCTGTTCATCCTACCAAGGGCAGTGAGTTAAATTCTATCTTGATTCTCTGTTTTCAACGGCACTCATCATCATCATCTTCTTCTTCATCGTTGTCACTCTCCATGGTCCTTAAGGGCCTTTTTTGCCAATCTAAAATTTGTGGACAATGTTTCCTATGAAAAATTGGACTTTGAACATGAATGATATCCTTGGTCGGAGGTGATTTCAGATGATGTAATTATGAACAAACCTTGAACTCCTGTGTTAATTATTTCTTTGAAATTGCAGTTTTCTTGGAGTGCCTCTGATGCACGGAAGTGAACATGGCCGTACGAGGAACAACTAATTATGTTTACTTTACTGACCGACCCTTGGGCACTGGAGCTTGTGGAACTGTCTACTTTGGACGACATAAGGTAAGGGCTGTGATTTTACTATTTACCGGTAATCATTTTGCATTTCAAGGATAATTGTCAACAGAATCAATATATGTACCGGTAGTTGTAACAATTGCAACTTTTGGCCATTGGGTAATAAATCATGATTACCGGTAGTCTTTTACATGTAAATACGCACTGGTCAGAGCTCAGCATTTACCGGTAATTCTTATGTTGCAGAAATTTTCTGTAGCTGACAATCACTTGACACATATGCAGACATGCCAGGCACCTGGAATGGTGCCTTTGGAGATCTCAGCAGTCTCTGATGTAGAGTTCATGGCAGAGTGGGTTAGCACCCCTAGTGGCTTTCACACAGGCAGTAGTAATGCCTCCCAAGCCACTCTAAATCCAGCTAAGTTTAAGTTTAAGTCTGTGGTTCATTTGGGATTACCCATGCTTTGGCTTTTGTACTTTGGTGCAGAAGCGCGGTGATCCATGTGCGATCAAAGTATTTCATTCGACGGCTGGAAGAACGATGAAGGAGTTGCAGCTTCGCGAGAGAGAGTTCAACTTTATGTCAAAACTTAATCACGACAACATTGTCAAGTTCATTAACATTGAGCCAGAAGTAAGTCTTGCGAATCTCGAAATGTCGAAATGTGCTAGCTAAGACCGAATGATGTTGACATGTTTTGGGAATTGTTTGGATTTTCTCTTCTAAGTCTTGGTTACTTACCGGTAGTTAGTTAGTTACAGGCTGATTTATATAGCGCTGTTGTCCTAGCAGGCTAGAGTCAGGAGCGCTTTACGTGGTACTAAACAAGCGTCCTAACAAGTGCTGTACAGTACAGTGCAGCACTTGGTACAGTGCAGCACTTGGTACAGTGCAGCAATGGCATTGACCAGCACAACTCTGTTGAAATTAAACTTTGCAACTTGTTCAGATTTCTCTTAACTATTTTGTGTAAGTTTGGCGTATATCTGTTCCAAAACCATGTATTGATTTTCTTTTTGGCTGCATGTGCTGTGAATGCAGTGTTTGACGTTGACGTGAAATTAGAAACTATGGCAGAAATCAGTAAATATGTTAGAATATTGTGCATTGTTTCAACAATTACAGTAGAACTTTGTTATGATATACTTAACGGGTCCATAAAATTAGGTACATTATATTCAGTCTTGTTAACCGAAGACATGTTATAACCGAGTCCATTATGATGAAGTTCTACTGAGCTAATATTGAATACAATAAATCAATCAATCAACTTCTATAGCACCACTATCATAATGCCAGGGTATCAGCCGATGGCGCACCAAATCCAAATAGCATTAGAGCCAGGTCAATAATATGATAATATGATATCTAACAATACAAGCCACTACCTAGTTTTGAATTGGTTCAGTTACCTGTACTAATATGGCTTTAATATTGATATTTTACTTTGCTTTAAATTTAAGCTGTTTTTATACTGCACTATTGGTAATGTTGTTGCAGATCTCCTTTTGATATTTTCTTGATTTTTTCTTATGTTAACTTTAATCATGAAGTGATCTTCTTTGTGCTTCTATTGACTCACTTCACTGTACATGTTTCACTCCATCTCTGTGTCACCATCTATCTCGCACTCTTATCGACATTTTAATATTGTTTCTCCCGGCTGCATTGCCGCGTTTGTCCGCTTCCCTGTTGTTTTGTCATTACAGGCATTACTTTACTTTGAGTACGTTACGTTGTAGAGCCACGGAAGTGACAGAGTTCTTATCATGGAGCTTTGCACTGGAGGCAGTGTCTTCAACATGCTTGAAGATCCAGAAAATGCTTTTGGATTTCCCGAGGATGAATATCTGGTGTTTCTTAGTGATATAAGTGAGTAGAAACAAAAGCATAGAAAGACATTTACTTTAATATGCACCCCTGTGTAATAAATAGACTTAATTTGAAGCCTTTTAAGCTATAATATCTTGAAAATCATTAATATTTGTGATGGATTTTCTTGGATTGCTGCATATGTTAAAAAATATAAAGGAAGATTTGAACTTATATATGAAATTTATTGATTTATTGTCAGTGGCATAGCCAGCTTACGCAAAGTGGGGTTGTTAACTGGAGGCACTATGCAACTGAACACTGAAGCCGTGGCCGACCCGTACCCCCACTACCCTTCCTTCAACCAAATGTCAACGGATTTACATAAATTGTGTTGTTCATCTTTTTAAAGTGGGGTTGTTTGAACAACCCCAAACAACCCCATGGCTATGCCACTGTTTATTGTTTAAAATTGCAAATTAGCTGCATGAAAGGTATAAAATTTGTTTAATATTCACCAGTGAATATTCTTTGAATATTCATGTACCATAATTGTTATTTATAGCAAAAGCGCTTCAGTATCTACGACACCATGGTATCGTTCACAGAGACATAAAACCCGGCAACATTCTTCGATACATTAAAGATGACCTCAGGTAGGTCGTAACAGTAAGAGCTTGCCTGTTGGTTGTAATGTAATTTACAGGCTTAATTAACAAGACACGTGCATTGAAGTATTGATGAACATCAATTTTGAAAAAGTTTTCTACAAGTCAGTGGCTTAGCCAGGATTTCCGGAAGGGGGTTTGGTTTCGGTCGTGGCCAAACTTTGCAAAAATTTTCTTATTTTTCCTCCTTTTTTAGGAGCTGACAAGCAAAAAAAGGTCGTCACCTTCATATTCTTTCTAATTTTCTATAGCACTTAGAAATTTTTTCAATCGGCAGCGAGCTTGGGGCAGTTTGACCCCCAAAATCACGTCCGAAAATGGAAAATGTATGGAAAAGCATCTAAAAAAATTTTTCCGGCAGCCAAGGGGGGTTTTAACCCCAAGACCTCCCCCTTGGCTGTGCCACTGCTACAAGTAACCTGATGTTTTGGTATTTATGAATCCAACGTGTTTCACAAACATTTGGAATTGATGATCTTTGTGAACTTTCATGGAAGAAAAAAATGGAGGTGGATGCAAGTGCACCCACTTTCACCCCCCCTCCAGACGCCCTTGATAGCATGTAGTGCTCACATTAATATCTTCAAATTTTTACAGTTCTCTCTACAAATTGACTGATTTTGGGGCTGCCCGAGAGCTCCCGGAGGACGGAGAATTTATGTCGCTCTATGGTACGGAAGAATATTTGGTGAGAATCATTTTTATATTGGATATCTTTTTCTTTGCATTCTTCCATTATCTCCATACTTTTCTTATGATTATTTTGGACCCAATTGGCTACTGCTCGTTGACTGTCCTGTAGTTTGTTTTAGGGTTACTATTTTATTCAGCAATTTCCCGAGGATATTTCTTGTATTTGCATTGTCAGTGTATCCATTTCTTGTGGTCGTATATGGTCATTTTTGGTCATTCGTGCTTGTTTGCTCGTGATTTTGGACAGCATCCGGATTTATATGCCAGAGCTTTAATGCGCCACCAGTGGCTCGATCAGTATCCTAAGTCGTTTAATGCTTCCGTGGATTTGTGGAGTCTCGGAGTGACGCTTTACCACGTCGCTTCCGGTCGCCTTCCATTTCAACCATTTGGAGGAAGAAAGAACAGGGAAGCAATGTCAGTTTGCACGTATTTGTTGTTGCGTTTTCAATAATCTTGAAGAGCACATCCAAACATACATACACACGCGTTTGCACACTCACATGCACACTTTGTGGTATTCTGTCATTTTCTCTCATTTATGATGTATTCATAACTCGAGCAGTTTACTTTGCAATGAATTTTGTACTTGGTCAGATTTTAAACTGACTGTTTATGGAGTTTGGAGTTACAATTTGTCTCGATAAAATGCATTAAGATGACGATGACAAAGTGTAAATGCTTTGCAAGGTCTTCGGGTTATCCCCCCAAAAAACTGCACTGAAGTTCTTGTTATCAGTTCTTGTTTTTCTTCTTCTATCAATTCTGAGAGATGGCTTAAGGCAGTTGTTAATGCTTTCATCATCATTATCATTGTCATCATCATCATCAACACCGCTGTTGCCGCCGCCATCATCATAAACTGTGGACTCATTGCCCATTGGTGTGTAATGCCACCTGTACAGTTTATTTCCATTCTTTCCTGTTCATAACTTGGCAGCTGGCAATCACCAGTTTTACCAGATGTCATATGATGGCCATATGATGATGATGATGATGATGATGATGATGTGATGATGATGATGATGATGATGATGATGATGATGATGATGATGATGATGATGATGATGATGATGATGATGATGATGATGATGATGATGATGATGATGATGGTGATGATGATGGTGATGATGATGATGATATTTTCCTAGGTTATGTAGGCTAGACCTTCGACCCATGTTGTGCCCTTTGTACCAAAGCAAGCAGAATTACCTTTGAACATACAGCAGCACTGTTTGTCTTATCTAATATTTGACCTAATGGGTCCATTAATCTGGATCAATAATAACAATAATATTAATAATATTATTATTATTATTATTATTGTCATTATTATTATTAAGTGGTTGCTTGTTATTTTTGCAGATTTGCTGGATTTGTGATTTTTATTGTATAAATGTTTAAGGCACTTGATCATATCAAGAAAGGAAGCTGGCTTCATTTCTGGAGTTCAGCAGACAAAGGATGGAGGCATTGAATGGAGCAGAGATCTCCCAAAGACATGCTTTCTCTCAAGGTCAGCAAAACTAGGACACAGTGCTTTTGATAACAGAGGGCTTCTTTACAAGTTCCGGGTTTTCACTGACACTCAGAGTTACTCAGAAAATACCTCGGTCACATAATACACGACCATTGAATAGCTTATTGATAGCTGAATGAGCAGAGATACCATACCACTTCTGAGTATGGTATTTGCATATTTGAATTCTGTTCTTTATAAAGTATCTGGTCATTTGAGTGCCAAGTATTTCAGCGGTATTCAAATAGCAGATACTATGCCTGCAGATGTTTTAGTGTTATATATGAACAAGCAAGTACTGTACAGTTAAAGTTACACATCTCTTAAAAACACTCATTTGCCCCTGGTAGCACTTTTAAGAAATGTTTTCAATTCATGGTGTATTTTGAACTTTCTTTGTAACCTTAACAATAAACTTTACATCAACTGTAAAAGTTTATTAATTCGGTGCATAACTGTTGAAACGGAGTTGTCAGGGGGTTTATCATTGATGTCGTTGGTTGATGTGTATTTCTTCGTGTTCTGTGATGAAGCTTCAATTGGTTGTGGTTTCTAGCGGTCTGAAAAAATTCCTTGTTCCAATTCTTGTTGGACTTCTTGAGTCTGAAAAGCGACGCCAGTGGACATTTGACAATTTCTTTTGCGCATCGAAAGACATAACTTGTCGGACTGTCGTTCACATCTTTTTCTGTGTCGGACTGTTCACAGAATCGCCTGTATCTTGGAAAAGAGGAGAGAAAGAGGTTGGTTGGTTGCTTATTGAATATCAGTGCTTATTCACAGCAGACATAATCACCTTGTTTTCAGCTGATAAACTGAATGATGGTGGTGGTGGTGGTGGTGGTGGTGGTGGTGGTGGTGGTGGTGGTGGTGGTGGTGGTGGTGATCATCATCATCATCATCATCATCATCCTTTATTCAGATCCGTGCTGTAATAATTACGCACTTTTATAGCACCTTTAGCAATTGATAGAGATGGTGCTGTCCAGCTGCATAAGTTTAAGTCAACGTGTTGTTTCAGGAAAGCAAGAGTGCGTAATTATTCTATATTGTTGTTTGCCATTGCTTTCTCATGAACCGCATTTTCACCCTTCATACTCACTGCTGCTCATTTCTCTCCGTGCTGAGGCAATCAATGACTGAGTTTGCCAATGACATTGGGCCTTGAATCTAGAATGGCCACCTATACTGAACCGAGCTGGTTTTGCTCAATGCAATTCATAAAAGGAAACTTGTCTTGAAAATACCCTTCAGAATTCAAAGGTTTATTATCACAAAATACTTGCACTTTGTTAATGAGATTTTGTGACTGGCATGTTAGGGAAGGGGTGAATTTTGTTTGACGTTTGCTTTTCTTATCTGAGGCTGTGTGTTTAGCAATGAAAAAAATTGTTTATTTTAAATGATTATTGTCTTTGTGTCTTCAGTCTGACACATTTTCAAGATGCTCTTGCGGATTTTACAAAGATACCGTCAAGTCATCAGTTGCTTTTCCACGAGACTTGGTCAGTGGAGAGCCTGGTTGTGGCCGGAAATGACAAACCCGTTCCGATTCAGGTGACTTCTGCGGAACATCCGCTTTTCGTCGTTCCAGTGAACCAGGCTTCCGCAAAGCCGGCAATGGAAAATTACGACCTACGTAAGGCTTGCATACTATAGCTATTGCTCTGCCAAGTTGTAAAATGTGTACTGTGGAGGACATGCCACTAGCAAGTATGCATTTACTCAGTACCTAGGACCCAAGTGCCAATCACAATGAATTGTGGGAAAAGCAGTATTGATCAGTTATTTGGTCTGAATGCCAGTTCTTTGTGATGAGATTGATACAAACTTCATATATGTGCTAAGTTTTTGAGAACGTATTGTGGACAGCAATTAGAAGAGAAATTGATTCCCAACTCAAAACATCGTAGAACATAAAACTTACCGGTAAACATGATGATCATGTAGAAAAATAAATTAAATGTTATCTTGAATGCAATCCTTAATTATTCTTGAATGACAATGCTTATGTTTTTTACCATAAACACGGTAATTTGAGTAATCAAAAATACTCAGTCTTAGATACAGAGTCTTACATTGACTATGCATTTACATAGACTATACTGTATGTAGTTTAACTGTAATTCATTGCTTATTATTGAAGTCCGCTATTCTTTGCAGTAAGAAGCATAGCTGTCAGAGTAAATGATTACAATTATATGAAAATTGTTTTTGTAGCTACTATGCCCGTCATTCCGTCAGCCATCGACATTTTTGAAGATGCAGAGTTTGCCAGAAGTGCAAGCGCTTACGTCATGTTCCTGCAGACGGGAACAGATCATCTGTTGCGAGCTCAGAAGCATCTAGCATTTGTTGCCTCACATTTAGGGTAACTTAATTGTTTTTTTTTGTGTGCATGACAGCAACTCCCATTGGCCCCAATCTTTCATCTTCGGCAGGTGGTTGCAATACTGATCAGTTTGCATTTCCATGCTCTGTTAGCCTGATCATGAATGCTGTGTGCCAATTGCCAAACTGGTTTTCACGTCATCTGTGCATTCAGCACTTGCTCTCCAGTTCATCATTCATACACGGTGATCAATGTTTCCTCTAATTCTTGATGGCCCATGTGCACATGAAATTTGTCTTTGGCAAGAATTCTCCGCTTGACTAACTTTTGGGCAATTTTTCTTTCTAAAACCACCGCAGCACGCCACCAAGTGTTAAGAACTGGTGATAACCTTTTTTTGGTTATCAGACGTTATGGACATGACATATAAAAATAATATACGTTATACAGGTCAAGTTGTGATGGTGATCACTTTTTAAACATTTAAAAATACATCATTTCATAAAAATGAAATATCTCCAGCAAATTTTCAAATTTTTTTGCACTAAAAAATTGTTTGGGCGCGTGTCTCCCTGTTTATAGGCATGCGCTCACCCTCGAGGGAACATTGTCAGTGATTTGAACAGTTTTATTAGTGCTGGTCGATGTTTTGGTCTTCCAAATTCACATGCTTAATATTCAATCATTGTTTGAGTGCTAGTAATGCTACCAACAAGTGTGCTAGCTATTAGCTAGTTCATGCCTATTAGTTGACTGCCTTGTTACTTCTGAAGGTCTTACTACTGTTTAATTTTGCATGTTTGACTTTTCACTCTTTGATCAGACAGCTTAATATTTTGTTAAATTTAGTCATCTTGTTTTAAGGCTGCTGTGTGTGTGAGGTAAAAATAACTGTGGCTTTTTTTCTCAGAAATTTACTGACAACAAATTCGCAGGATCTTCAGCTCATCTTTGATAACCTAGTTCCAATGTATGAAAAGTTACTGATTGTCAAAGCAGGGTCGTCATCACCTTTAGATGAATTCAACCGACAGTTTAGCGACATGGCTGCAATCTATGAGAAAGTTCTAGACGCTGTGACAAAATTCAGCCAAGATGCTGCCCCAAAGTCTTTGTTGCTAGCGGAATTCTTAAAAGGGTTTTCCGCAAAGATCTGTCCACCATCCTTGTCATGGTAAGTCGTTATGGGGTGATTTAGTTGATTTCTTTGTGAGGAATTTATTCCACAGAACCTTTTCTCATACCCTTGTTGTTGTTGTTGTTGTTGTTGTTGTTATGTTGTCGCTTAGACATTTTTCATTAAGGTATTGTATAATTTGAGATGTGTTCTTGTTTGCAGATACATTCGTAGAACTGCTAAAGCATTTCTGAACTTGTTGGACTGTTTTGCTGATTAAAAGTGTTGAGAAATTATGCTTGTGTCCTACTTTATCTAGTGTTTGGTTCAGTGGGGGGGGGAGTGGGATTGGGGTTTGTACCAGTTTTTTTATTTTCTCTAGTAGTTGAAGTCAGAAGTCCCAACACTAGAGGGATCACTGCTACAGGTTTGTGAACTGGCTGCCATGTTTTGAGGAATCAAAGTGAGGGAAGTCAGAATAATTTTGAGTTTCAGAATTCAGAATTGAAAGTCCCAAAATCGAGCAGTTGGAGTTAGAAGTTGCTGTGCAACATGGGTCACTAGCATTGATAGCTTATTGATTAAATAGGTGTTAGTTTCTGCCTTAATCTATCTCTGAGATTGATAGCTTTTGCAAACAGAAAGGAAAGCCTGATTTGTCTTGATTTTGAATGTTTTCAGCTCAAGGAAACAAGCACATTTAGTAAAAGATTTAGAAACTATTAGGATCTGTTTCAAAGAACACAAGAAAAAGGACAAAACTCTGTTATACAATGAACAGCAAATACATAAATTTGACAGGTATGTTTTACTTGAAATTTCACTAGTCTGGGGAATATAGAATTGATGATGATGATGATGATGATGATGATGATGATGATGATGATGATGATGATGATGATGATGATTAAGAATTTTTATAGCACCAGTCGTGATGCACTGAGGTATCAACTGATGATACTCAAAAGTCCATCTGCAGAAAACCAGAAATTGTTAAACGTCCTATCGCTTGATTTTAGCGGCCTGTGTAACGTCCTTTTCCATTTGGCGGAGAAGGCATCGTTGGCTTTAGCTTTGAGTCTTTGTGAGAGAGATTTGAAGAGAATACAGATTTTGGAGGGTGTATTTAGACGGGATGATTTTAATAACTTTTCTTTTATTATTTGTAATTTGTGAGAATTATTTCTGTTGCTCTGATTATTATTGAATGGACCAGTTTTTTTAAACTAACTGGCTAAAGAGCTTCTATAGCGCCATTTTAATAATGCACTTGACTTCAGTCGATGGTTGTTCCGAAGTAGAATATCATAATTTCCATGGGGTTGGATCTCATAAATCAATCCAATTCTGGTTTTTTCCAGTATACAATTTGTATTAATCATAATTTGTGTTCAACAATTGAAGTCTCTTAAATTTGATCATTCATTAGTACTTTATCACAAGTACTGACATTCTTTACTTCAGTTTGAAGTTTGTTGACTTTTATGTCGGTGTCTTCGGAATTAGTTTACAGAATTAGTTTGCAGATTTACCGTAATTACTTTTATGTCTTAATACAGAGGACGGGCTGCAGACGGAGTCAAGAGATCATGCGATCTTTACACCAAACACTGTGTTGTAAATACAGAAGCAGCATGGAAAGTTTTTCAATCATATCATAAGTAAGCTGAATTTTTAAATGTTGCTCTATTAATTTCTTCATTTGAATACCGGCTCTTTGTTCTTCGACATCATAAGCTATACAGTATACACACTGTACAGGTGACTCACTGATTTTCATCACATGCATTGCAAAAGTTGTAATAGGACAGAAGATGGCGGAGTGGGTTACACGCTGGAGCGGTAGGCTGATGGAGCAGGTTCAAGCCCCATCAGCAGCCCTAGTGGCTTTCACACAAGCCTCCTAAGCCACTTTAAATCACGCTAAGTTTAGTAGTAGATGTCTTTTTACTTCCAGTTGTGTTTTAGATTATTTTGTGTGTTTTAGATTATTTTGTCTCAGAATATTATCGCTGCTTCAGTTTCTCCCAAATGAAACTGTAATGCTGTAAAGTCTATTCTGTTCACTGTATGGCTCATTCAGTATGGCTTTGACTACTTCATGCTGTCCCCTTGCCCATTTATAAAGAGACACAACAGTTTTAACAAACCTGGTTTGTAATTTGTTTAGAGAATTAGGAGATTAGTTGCAGTTAATTGCCTTCCATCGTCATTTTTATGTCAAAATTGCTCATTGATTTCCATCCAATTTAATTCATGTTGGCACTTCTGGAGAAAAATTTTTCTTTGTGAAGAAAAATTTATGTGGAATCCATGAATTAGTTCTTACATTACACTGTTTAATGGGCTGTTTGGCAAGTGAACATCACAAGTGAATGTAACTTTGGCCCTCACTGAGTGATGGCTTGATATAAATAGTATTTGTGATATTAATAGCGGCATTCTGTGCACAATAATTGATGCATGATTTAATACAGTTTATTTTGTCTGTCACAGGTTTTATTCAAAGAGAAAAGCTGAAATTGAACAAACAGAAAATAATCTTCAGGAACTTTTAGATAAAATAACGACAGTTAATGAAAACCTATTTAATGTGAGCTTGTCATTTTTCTGAATTTAGTGCATGTCTAGAGATTTATCATATGATTCAATGCCAGTTTCTTAATTTTAGTATAAATCAGAGTTTGACATTTATTAAAATTACTTTTTCCAGTCCTAGTCCTAGGCATGCATGGGCAGTGGCGGCTCCACCGGGGGCGGCCAGGAGGGCCTGTGCCCCCTATTGAGTGCCTGGCCCCCCCAGTGGCCCCTCCAGTTGGGACCCTATACTTAATGCTACATACATTAAACAACAAATGGTTGGCCCCCCATGATTAGAAGTTGCCACCCCAACGGCTCCCCCCTTGCCAAATCCTAGAGCCGCCACTGTGCATGGGCGCCCGCACATTGGGGCAAGAGGGGACACTTGCCCTTCCTGAAAAATAAAAATGCCAATGTTTCCCATTGAAATTTGAAAACTTTGCTAAAATATTAACCGTGACCATTGTGTTAAGATGTGTTTTGCCCTCTTGGAAAAATTTATGTGGCACATAGCCATGACCATTATGTTTTGCCCCCTCCTGGAAAAATTTCTGTGGGCGCCCATGTAGGCATGTTATTGTCTTGAAGTCATAGGAAGTGTAGAACTTTTATAGAAAGAGTTGACATTTCAATTTTTGTTACAGCTCTTAGTTAAGTTTTCAAGAGAGAAGAATGTGAGCCGAGAAGTTAACGCAGTAGAAAGAAACAGTGAATCATCCAAGAAGGATTTCATTACGCCGGATCAGATCAGCGCTTTTTCAGCGTTTACGGACAAAATCGCGATCTCTGGATTCGACAAAAGTGACGCGGCTGTTCCTGGTTATCGTATCATATCCAAGGAGTGTGTTCCGGGAGAGATAAGAACCGATAGCGGAATTGAAATATTGGCGGAATCGCTTAAGGAGTACGAGTGTTTTGTTTGTTTCTGTTTTTATGAGAATTTTCTAGAAATTGAAAGTGCAGAATTTTTCCATCATTTGTACCTGTGCATTCTGAATGTGGCTGATTGAAAATCAGAAATGAGAGCATAATTTGGTTTAGGCATCTCATCACAGATATAATGCTAGCACTCAAACTGTATGGTTGATTCTTTTAGATGTATAAGATAATGGACCTTTTGAATCATTGTACGAGTGTCTGTTAGAGAGTTGATGAAATTATATTACCAGTATTTACATTGTATATTGTAGATATATAGATCAATATATAGATAGGAGGGTAGGTAGGCAGATAAATAGATAGGTAAGTAGGTAGAGACAGACAGACAGAGAAACAGAGACAGACAGAGGGTATGGTGAGATGCAGGAAAAAAGAAAGAGATTTATTGCTTTAGTTTTAGGTTAGACTAAAATTGTTAAAATTTGAAGTCTTTCAATGTTTTCTCAGTTGTTGGTAAATCTATTAGATAGAGCTCTGTGTAATGAACATCGTGCAGAATCTTTGGTTGTTTTCATTTATATAATGTAATTTGTTCTGTGTATCAGATGCTGTATGAGATGTATGCACGTCTTTCTGCTTTGGAGTTATCATAAGTGTTTAATAAGGAATGACTGCTTCTTTACTTACTTATGTTTTGCTTTTTGTAGCACACTTAAAGACACAAATGATCTGCTGGAGATGACAATATCCACTTCTAATGAAAATAGCATTATTTTACAAAAGTAAGTAAGATATGTTTCAGCACTAGTATGTGCTTCATTTTTTGTGCTAAGACTAAGTCATGATATTAGTTAGTATCAATTTGCCAAAGCCTTTTCATAAATGATACGTAAAAAGGTACTCTGCATTATATTTTGGTAATTTAATAAATGTGTTTGCTATGTTGCAATCTCATTTAAGATATAACTGAACAAATTTTTATGAATTGTTTGTTGAATAGCAGAGTTGCACATACATTAATTGTGAAATTGCACTTACCTAACTTTCTCATCAATAATACGATGTGTTTCTTGTTTCAGACTCCATTCGCAATGTGTAGTTCCAGCAAAGTCCTGATTGAGGCCATCTGATTTTATACATTCTAAAGTTTTAATGACTGTTTTAATATCAGGAAATGGACCTCTCCGTTCTCTTGCTAAAACTCATGAAGAAATATTACTTTTAATTAATTGATTCTAAAAAACATAGTTGATATTCAACTACTGAAGATAGACAGGGCCTTGTCTATGTAGCATGTATGTATATAATGTATATGTGTGTAATCATATATATATATATATATATATACCGATTCAGCACAGTTCAATGTGTGGATGTATTTATATACATGCACATGCTTAGACTTGTGATGAATCTTCTTAGATTGAAATGTAATCATATACAAAGATCTCAATATAATTGTATTCCAACGTGCATTCGTAACAATTTGTTCCAAACCGTCATTTTACTTACTTAGTTCTAATATTTAAAAAACTATGTGCACCAGTTGTGTTGTGTGTTGGTTCTCATGTGTGTGTTGTATACAGTGTGTGTGTATATATATATATATATATATATATATATATATATATATATATATACATATATATATAGAATTTTGGTCTGAATTTTAAAATGTTCTTACCAAAGTTGTGTCCAAAGATCTTTAATTGTAAATGTCACAACTCTAGGCCGATTTGGAATCTTGAGCATTTTCATCTTGTAAGGATCCATCCATGTAGTATGTGCACACTGATGGGCGGTTGGATTTGGGAGGTTTTGCGGAAATACGCTGTGTGCAACGGGGTGGGTTGAAAATATGCCTTTTGTGCGTGCGTACTATATGGATGAGCCATAATCTAGTACATATGCTTTGTTAGACATTAGTCTTCAGAATGAAATATAGATTTAATTGTTATTGCTAATAGTAATAGCACTTAGTGGAAACAATGCTATTTTACTGATCTAATAATAATAATAATAATGTGATTTTAAGTGGTTTAGGAGGCTAAGTAAGCCTGTGTGAAAACCACTGAGTAACTGTATGGCTAAGTTATTTAAGTCGTGATTTTTTGCTTTTTTAACATTTTTTGAAAATGTTTATACTGCAGATGATAAGATAAGAGCACAAAATTGGCATTGTAAGGAATAAACTTAATAAGACTGGCAGGGGTCCATCCAGGCATCCATGTAGTACGTACCCACTGAGGGGGAGTTTAGATGTAGGAGATTTTGCGTATGTATATTGTGCAAGCAGGGGGTTGAACATATGCCTTTTTTGCATACGTACTATGTGGATGAGCCCCGGCAATTTATTTATGGAAGTCTGCCAAAAATTGCAAATCTTGATGTACAGTAGTGTTGGATTTGCAATTTAATGATCAGAGAATATAATTAATGGGTGGAATGGGAAATACTGTATTTCTATCTCAACAACAGAGCACAGCTTTAGAGAGATCTAACTTAATTAAAGGGCAGTGGTCTATTTTTTAAAAAAAACAGGGGCGTCAGTCTAGACCATCCCAGAGTGAGGGGCATCCGGCAGCTAAATGTTAAACATACAAATTTCGCCCTGGTTGTCGTCAGTGGCGGTTCCACGTGGGGATGAGTCGGGACGCATCCCACCACCGGACTTCCGGACTTTTTTCGCTTGTGAACCCTATTTTTGTCTAGTAAAACTACGTGGAAAAACTGAGGATGACCTTTTTTCCTTGTCAACCTAATTTTCGGTAAAAGTGTAGTAAAATTAGGGGGAAATTTTTTGTCAGCCTTTTCCGGCAAAGTTTATTGATTTTATTCCCTTCTCTTTTCATCCCCTTCCCCACCAACTTCCTATGAATTCATTTTATCCTTCCACCAAGAAATCCTGGAACCGCCACTGTTTGTCTTCCTCAATCAGTGTGGCGGTCGGGGCTAACACCCAGTGGCGGCTCCAGGATTTGGTAAGTGGGGGGAGGGGGCGTTGGGGTGGCAACTTCGATCTAAGCATGGAGGACCGACCATTTGTTGATAGGTATGTAGTAGTAAGTATAGTGTCCCAACAGGGGGCAGGGATTTCAATAGGAGGCACGGGCCCCACGTGGGGCTGCCACTGCTAACACTTCTGCCCCCATGCAGGAGATTAAACGCTGGTAACGGCACTTGGAAATATGTATGCATCACTGTCTTGTCGTGTTGCAAGTTGGGGCATTTACGAATAATCCTATTTAGAACTTTGTTATAAATCCTTCGAAAAATGTGTCCTGCCTTAGGAGGCGTGAGCTTCTTTCTTTGAAAGATTTGTTGCCTCGTTTGTGCCATTGGTTTGACCCCCCCCCCCTCACCCCAAAGGGCATTCAATTATTTGTACATATCAGCGTCGTTTGAAGAATATCCACTACAAATGCATTTACATAATATTGCAGAGTCTTAGTATATAACCCGTTAGAAACACACTTATTATTATTATTATTATTATTATTATTATTATTATTATTATTATTATTATTATTATTTGTATCACTTGATTCGCATAGGTCGATTGTTAGGCCTGGATGTGTTTTTTATCTTTGGTTTATGGAAACTGTTGAAATCAAAATAAAATGAAACTATGTCCAATGAGTGATGGTTGTGTTCTCTAAACCGATTAAGATGTTCAGTAAATCAGTGGAGTAGCCAGGCTTCGGGGGAAAAGGTGGGGGCATAGCAACATTTTCAAGTGTTCGGTTTAATGGGGACCATCCCTGGCTACGCCAATGTTGTAGCTTATAATGGTTATCGAAATATTAATACACCGCAAAAAAGGACTTGGAGCAGATCATGAAGTCAAAGAGTAAACAACTAAAATCGTCAACCTCCGAGTTTTCAACCCGGGGCCAACAGAACATCTCCCGGTTTCAGAACGGACTCCACCTCTACCGGCAGGCAGTGCAATCGCGCGAAGACCTCGGCTTTCTGTTCGGGCAGTCTAGGTTCAACCGATTTACGAAGAAAAAAGTCGGGAACAGTATTTACATCAGCATCTAATCAGCCGCCTGCTGTGCGGCAAAGGGGGCTGCCTAGCTCGCGTTCCCTGGAAAATAATTGTCCTCGCTTTAAATAATCTCTCTTGCAAAAAAAGTGACAGCGACGACGTCATTTCTTTCGGCGAGGAACAACGTTTAGAATTCCGCTTCGTGGTCGATGGCTTCACCGGTGGTCATCCAACGCAGAAAATTCGCAAACACACGAAGATAGAAAAGAATAAGAAAGCGCCCGTCCAGTCCTCTTTTTCGTCTAGAAAATGTGCGCTCGAGGCGGCGCGGGTTCGTTGCGACCGCCGGAAGAAGAAGAGAATCTCTCGACGTCGTCACGTGACGTGGCGTCGTCGTCGTCGTCGAGGCCACCTAGCGACGACGAAAGTTGAGCGGCGCACATCGACGTCTGCAACTTAACGTCGTCCGTCTGCAGCGGCGGCACCGCCACCGCCACCACCTGCGGCACCGGCGCCATCGTCGAATCTTTCCTCTCCCTTCCCCTCCTACCGCTCCCCCTCTGCGTCCGGACCAGCCTCGATGACTGACCGGAAGCCGACGCCGACGACGACGACGATGACTTCCGGTCGAAACCGGATGTGCGACATTCGCAGCAGAAGAACGGTGGCGGCGGCGGCGGCGGTTCGCAGCGGGACGAAGCGGAGGCGAAGAGCGGCGTGTTGGCCGACGACGTCGGCTCCTCGGCCCCGGAAGATCCGGTCGGAGAGATTCCGGAAGTCGTCTGGAGCGTCAGGTCGACGTACGAGTAGCGCTGTGACGTCATGTGCATCGAAGCGTTCTGCAGACGACCGGTGGCAGTTGTGACGTAGTCGGCGTAACGGAGACAGCTGCGTGACGACTGCTGCTGTGGCGTCGGTCTGTTCTTGTTCTTGTTCTGAGAGAAAATCGTCTTTCTTCTGCAGATCACAAATTTCTTTAATATTCAGTTAACTGATGGACAGTCGATCGGTCAGTCTGCAGTGTTTTATCCGGGCCTGTCAGGGGGAAATTTTCCCCTCAAGACTTCCCAAAACCCTCGAAATCAAATTCACTACCACCACCCCAAAAAACAAAATCAAAATGTCGTCACTGACACAGATTTTTGCATTGGCCTCTGGGAAATTCTCCCCATTCTTAGATTCACCCAAAAAAAATTCCAGTAATTTAGGAGCTAAGAGATAATTTTTCACAGCGCCCCTCCGCAATCTGCCATAAACAGCCCCTCCCCCCTCCACATACGCACATAGCACACATAGCAGAGGAGAGTGTATTCAGCGCTGCCAGGGTTTAATCTAGGCCGTTTCCGGGGGAAATTACCCTTCCCCTCCCGAAAATTTCAAATTACCCCCGGAAATTTTGGCATACTACATCAACTAACAGCAGCCCCCTAGCAGATTCCCCCCCCCCCCCCTTCGCTTTGTCAGTTTCCTCCCGGAGTCCATGAGTCTACAGTAGATTAAACACTGAGCGATGCTTTACTGTGTGTGTGTTTCTCGGTTTAAGATACCTGGCAAGAATGATGAGTCCGGCGGAGAGTACGAAGAGTCCCATTCCAAGAGCAGTTACGATCATGATCATGATCGAAGATCCTGGCAATGATCGAGTGGCATGACGTTATAATGACGGCGAACGAAGCATAATAATTAAAGCGCTACTATTTCAATAGAATTTAAGTTTGAATTTATGATGCTTACGATGATGCTCGGTATACAAACTTATATACTTACAAAAACAATAATAATACTAATGCTCATTGCCGTTTAAGAAGTTTGAGGGTCCTAGGAATTTTGAAAAGGGGGACCATGGGCATTTTAAAAGTAGTGATGACCATTTTTGAAAACCCCAAAATGGTAACGACCTTTTTTGCCTGTCGGATTTTTTTCAGGAAAGCGGTACTGGGTGGGTTGGAAATTCGGCGAAAATTGATGATGCTGAAATGGTTATCAGTTAATAAACGATGCTCCACAGTTATTTACTTCTCTATTAAAGGTTAGCATTTGCAAGTCCGCACATAAAGTACGGAGTGGATCTTTTAGGACATGATTTGAGAGACCCTGAATTCTGAAGTCTGTATGTTACTGAGAACTTTAAACTTTCCGTTGGAATCTATAGAGTGGACCAGTGGTTTGGGAGGAGTGGAGTCAGTAAGTAGTGACCGTGGATTTTCGCCTTTCCATCACAAATACCACACTACGTGCTTGCGGTCAAGTTCGCTTACGAGATATTAGAGTTGTCGAATCAAACTTTGTTTAGGTATTGGAACTGTGTTTAGGTATTGACGGGGCAAACACTACTGAACCATTTTGAACCTTATTATTATTATTATTATTATTATTATTATTATTATTATTATTATTATTATTATTATTATTATTATTATTATTATTGTTGTTGTTGTTACTACTACTACTACTACTACTACTACTATACTACTACTACTACTATTATTATTATTATTATTATTATTATTATTATTATTATTATTATTTTAAGATTGAACCTTCTATTTTAATTTCTCTTACCGTACATGATGACCAAATCGACACGTTCATACTTTTCCGAGACGGTTGGAGCAACAGCTGCGATGAAAACGAAAAGCAAAAGTAGGCTAACACAATCCAAAAGGACACGAAATGCAATCGACATATCGCTCGAATCACTGTTATTTTTTAAAAGGTGTCTATCAGAGTTTTATATATCATCATCATCATCATCATCATCATCATCATCATCATCAGTCGCGCATAGCCGGATTGTCCGTTGCTATTGCTCTCCATAATGTTCTGCCTTGAGCACACTGGAGTGCTTCGGTGGCTGTTAGTCCACAGTCATCACAGTCATCTGATGAAGCCAGGTGGTTGGTGGTCTTTCTCGAGGACGATGCTAATCAAGGGCATCTGTGTCACCATCTCGGTCGGATGCAGCTATAGGCGGAGAGCGGCAGAGGCATGGGCGTCCGGAGGGGGGTGCAAGGGGTGCAATTGAACCCCCTCTGGAAAAATTATGGAGTTATGTAAAAAGTAAAATTACTTTTTTCTTTCGTCACAAAACCTTGTTTTGCACCCCCCCCTGAAAATTTTTTTTAATTTCTCTCATCACAAGACCCCGTTTTGCACCCCCCTGGAAAAATTTCTGCGGACGCCCATGGGCAGAGGCAGGTACTTCGATCGGAGAGTCGTGCTACATGTCCGAAGAGACCGAGACACCGACGACGGATTGTGACTGCATAGTCTCCTGGCCAGATCATCGTGAATAAATCCCATTATTGCGTACGAAGTCGAACCACCTAACATTCAATATCCGACGCTGGGCCTTTCTGTGGAATGCCGCAATTTTTCTGCCCCAGTCTCGATTGGTCTCACTGCCAGGCCAGGTCTCACTGCCATAGAGAAGAACTGGGACAACCAGGGAGGTGTACATCCGGAATTTGGTTTTAGGGGCTTAGATTCTATTGCCTCCAGATTCTGTTAAGTATATAATCTCATGGGCGTCCGCAGAAATTTTTCCAGAGGGGTGCAAATCAGGGTCTTGTGACGAAAGAAATGAAAACAATTTCCAGGGGGTGCAAAAGAAGGTTTTGTGAAGAAAAAAAACAAGTAATTTTACTTTTTCATAACTCCACAATTTTTCCAGGGAGGGGTGCAATTGCACCCCCTTGCACCTCCCCCTTCCGAACACCCATGAGTAGATTCATGGCAGAGGATGCACACGATCTTACTTACGAGCGTTTTCATTTATGAAATTTAGAACGGAACCTACCTGACGAGCAGTTCTGCCGGTCACCTACCCACTGTCTCCCCACGCACCTCAGGTGATACTCGTCTTTCGTGAAGTTGCACTTGACGACCAGGCGGTCGCCGTGGCGACGGATCCACGCCCATGGCAACGGATGTACGTCAACGCAGCCGACGACTACAGTGCAACGAGAAAACTGCGATTTTCCTATGTCCATAAAAGTAAGTCACGCTATTTCTGAAAGTTTTTGACCCCTCTGTCACAACCTGTCACAAATATTGGGTCCCCAATCTTGAAAACGAGTTAAAATTCCAAGCAAATGTCCATTGCCTCCATTACGCATCGTACAATACTGACATTAACAGTGCGACGAATCTGTCTTTGACATCATCTTACCAGTTCGCATCAGTAAAGGTAAGAAAAGTGCATCTGTAGTTTTAAATCTAGTGTCAATGGCATTTCTTTTTCATGGGCCATGTATTGCTGCGTCGGCGACCATGGATTTCCACTCTACTCTGTTTCTGGCTTTCCTTATCAGTTCAATGTTTTCTTTAGTTCTTTTTAATGGCATTTCGTGGTTTCTTAATTAATTATTAGAGATTTGTTAACCTGCTAATTTAATTTTTAACACCATCCCCCCCCCCCCGCCTTTCCTGTCATGGGCGCCAACCTCCCTGTGTACGCCCATGCGGCCAGGAAATTGTCGGCATATCTACGGGGCTGCTTTCCTTGTACGTCAAATGCATTGAACGTCAAATTGAGTTAAGTGAAAATTTGCGTTCTTGTGCAGACCTCAGAAAGCTCTGATGTAGTCTGTCATCTCGGCGTTGGTCAAACAACGCCCAAGTGAAAGAATGGCGCTACGTGATGAACGAAACTTAGAATGTAAGGCAATGCGGCAGACTGTGCTTGTTTATATAGCGCCGTCGTACGTCGTCTCAGATGTCTTTGATGTCTACTATCGTTCGCATGTGACTGGACACGAAGTAAGTTCGACACGAAAGTCAACCGGGGAGGGGAGGGGGCTCGGGGTGAGGGGTTGGGTGGCGTCTGAATCTAGGCGTGAAATCGTCGGTCCTTGGTCTTTGTTGTCCGGCGAACGAAGGAGAGGAATCGACGGCGGAGGAGTAGGAAGAGGAGGAGGAGGAGGAGGAGGAGGAGGAGGAGGAGGGAGAGGAGGGAGGACAGAAGCAAGACGGAAACGCCGGACGTCGAAGGCGGTAGATGGATCGGCGCTTGTTGTGGAGCCAACTGAGAAGAATGCTTCTGGCGCTGATGTTGGAAACTTGGAAGCATATCACAGACCCTGGCCCTAGATACTAGGAAATTATGATGGATATAAGTAACTTCAAGGAAGGAAAGAATGAGGAACGGTAGATGAAGAAATCTACGGAATGATATATATATATAATATATATACTGTATATATATATATATATATATATATATATATATATATATATATATATATATATGGTTGGACGGAAGGACGGATGGATGGACGGATGAATACATTTTCCCGTGGATCTTATAACATTTCAGACGTTCGGAAACGCGACTTTGATGGCGAGATAACAAGAAAAATCAGACTGAAGTTCCTCAAATACGAGACTGAACCGTTTCCGTCCCAATGGAGGAGAAATGGGGAGAGAAAGAGAGGACACTGCCAGCAAATAAAATAATGATCGTCTAAAATGTCGAATCACAAGACGAATGATACCGAATCTGTCATAAAATAATATCCATTGTGTGTCAAGTAAGAGAAACTTTGCAACGTGTGTGTGTGTGTGTGTGTGTGTGTGTAAGTAATCAGTTGACACGAGTGAAGAGCAGTGGCGGCTCTAGGATTTGGCAAGTGGGGGGCCGTTGGGGTGGCAACTTCTAATCATGGGGGCCAACCATTTGTTGTTTAATGTATATAGCATTAAGTATAGGGTCCCAACTGGGGGGCCACTGAGGGGGCAGGCACTCAATAGGGGGCACTGTCCCCCCCCCGGCCCACCCAGTGGAGCCGCCACTGGTGAAGAGAGAGTGGTTGTTATGGAAAATGGAATGTGGATGGATGAGGAGAAGGCGTGGACGTCAATTGACCGATAAGGAGAAATTATTTTGAGTGCAGAAGCATCTCATCCTCCTCCTCCTCCTCCTCCTCATCCTCGGCGCTTCCTCCGTCGTGACTCCACTTCCTGTCGGAATAATCGCAGGACGTGTGGAGACCTGCGCCTTGATTCGGACGCCACAGCGACCAGGGTCGGCATCTATCTTGTCGTTGGCGGCGCAGGTGGTCAGGGCTGATTTCCGGTCGGCATGGGGAAACGACCGACGACTGCATGGTATCGTCGGCTGTCGCTCTGCGTCTTTCTGATTGTCTGGCTTCGTCTCGCTTCCTGTGTCCGTGTCTCTTTCATTTCGTGTAGTGTGGTGGTTGTTCGATCTTTGTCGGTTTTTATTGCTGTCTTTCTAAGCTTTTCTGGGTTCTTTATGTCTTGAGATGTTTCTTTTCTGTCCTGTCGCAATTTTTGCTCCCTCTTATGTGCGATTTTCTTAATTTCTTTTTTCTGGGTCTGCAATTTCGTATTCTTTCCTTTCTTGTTTTTCTGTTATTCTTTCCTCTTGCTTATTCGTCCATTCATTCATTCATTCATTCATTCGTTCACTTTCTCAGTCACTCCCTCTCTCACTCCCTTTCTCCCTTCCTCATTTCATCCATCCATATCGCCCTTATTCCTTGTTTGTTTGCTTATTTATTATTGTTTTTTTCTTTCTTCGGACATTCATTGGCTCACTCACTCTGCCATCCACAAAACACCCATACATCTTTCCATCCACCCACCAACCCCATCCATCCATTTGTCCGTCCGACCGTCCATTTCTCTCTCTCTCTCTCTCTCTCTCTCTCTCACTGATGTGGCTCTGTAGGCATTAGCAGCTGTAAGCGGCAGCTTCTTAAATTGGTTTTGCATTCTCTCGAGGTATTCACCGGTGTCTTCGTTTCGTTTTCTACTGTTTTCGCCGGAGGCAAAAGTAGCCCTCCCTTGCACTCTCTCTCTCTCTCTCTCTCTCTCTCTCACTTTCTATATATCTCTCTCCGCACTTCACTCTTCTTCCGTCCATTGAACCACTTTTAGTTCACCCGACGTCTAAGACACAAAGCTATATGAACTGGTGAAAGGGCAAGGGCCATAGGCCCTATTACCTCTCGCACTAACGATATTGAGAGGTGACGAATTTTTTTATCGCGCCCTTCTCTGTTCTGTCTGTCTGTCTATGTCTGTCTCTGTCTCTCTCTCTCTGCGTCTCTTGGTGTTTATGTTTCTACCTGTCTGTCTGTCTGTGTCTGTCTGTCTGTCTCTGCTGCGTCTCGTGGTGCTTCTGCTTGTGTTTGTCTGACTATCTCTCTCTCGCTGTCTGTCTGTCTCTATGTCTCTGCGTCTCTTGGTGCTTCTGTTTTTGTCTGACTCTCTCTCTCTCTCTCTCTCTCTCTCTCTCTCTCTCTCTCTCTCTCTCTCTCACTCACTAAACACAAACAAACACAAACACGCACACAACAAAACAAACATACAAACACTCAGTCCAAAGAGAAGTCGTTGAAAACCTTCTTAATCTTAAAGGTGGCGCTGACCTCGTTGTCCAACTCTAGACAGAAACTTCCGCCGATGTATTCGCCTGTTCGTGAACGATCAATGCACAAGTGATGCATGAGCAGAGCATCAAGAATGAGCTATATAAATCAACCACTCCAAGTAAATAATTAGTCTTCTTTTTCAACCGAAGTCGAAGTGCTGCTCGCCGGTTAATTCTGGTGTTCTGTCAACCGTGTCTGCAAAAGCCTGAGGCCCTGTGGACTAATTAACCCTTCTTTATTTCTTCTTCTTCTTTCGCAGAAAAGATTTAAAAATCGACGTTCTGTTCTCCTTTCCTTCACAACCTGATCAATGCTGTCTGAGTCATTCGCCAGGTGTCGCTTTTCTCTTAAGCAGACGTTTAAAAATTGCTCAGCAATTCGAAATATAAAGGGCGTGAAATCCGTGAACTAAAGGTGTTTTCCTTCTTTTTTAAATTTAAAATTTTCCGTGCCTTGTCGCTTCGTTCAGCACACGTCGTTTAGATTGAGATGTCCAACTAGAATTATAGAGATCACGAAGTGGCGGAAAAGAAATTGAATCAATTTCAAAATATGTAATTGGATTGCTTCAAATTAGATCAGTGGAAATTAGAGAAAAGTAGGCATAACAGGCTTGGCCGATCAAACTTCCGATAACTAGTGAATTTTTATAGCGCCTTCGCAGTGCTTTATATAGCGCCTTCAGAATATAGCAGTCATGTTGTAGGTGCTTTTTTAAGAGCTTGAGCTGGCCAACGACAATATAATTATTACGACGACGGAGGTGATAATGACGACGATCATAATGATATAATCAGCTACCGGAGGTAAAGATATCGACAATGACGACGACGACGACGACGACATAGTCTTTATTTCTGGTCACGTGATATAGATAAAGATCGAATGAAAGCCAGCTTTCAATGCTAAAGGACGGCGCCGTGTGTGTGTGTGTGTGTGTGTGTGTGTGTGTGTGTGTGTGTGTGTGTGTGTGTGTGTGTGTGTGTGTGTGATCCAAAAAGACGAACGGTGTCACGTGACTATGATTTCGGGGCACATAAAAGCCCCGTCAGATTTTTATTAGGGGCGTCGTCGTCGTCGACGTATTAGGATGTTATTGCGTGTTCGCCGGTGGTCGAATTTAGGCGGATTCTTCGTCGGGCAGACGGTATACAGTCGATAAATTTCCCGCGAAATCAACGTAATATTGCAACTGGCAGACGACTGGTCACTTATCCACCGGCGGCCCCACCGGCGGCCCCACCGGCGGCCCCACCGGCGGCCCCACCGGCTCCACCGCCACCCACGCCGATTTCATCTCGTCGTCCTGTTGGGACCGCTTGACCGTCTCAAGCTTTTACCGTCGTCGTCGTCGTCGTCGTCTCTAAAGCCCCGTCTGGCCGCCGATAAAGAGACGGGGATTACCTTGCGTTCATGTCATACAGGTTCACACTGCATGAACGTAATGGAATTCGAGACGAACGTCGGCGTCCAAGCCAAGCCCCACCCCCACCCCCACCCCACCCCACCCCCGTTCGACCGGTAATTTCAGCGCCCAAGATTAGCTCGACCCCGATCCGTAGAGAGCTTCAAAATGAACGGATGTCGAGAAATGTATGGTTTGGCGAGCGCGTCAGGAAGGAAGGCTAGGCGGTCTTCTGTCAAAGATCTGGCCAATGCGGCTTGTTACCGGCCGCGGGCAAAGCCTTTTGCCCAGGGCAGAGCGGCGCCTCGAATGGTGGCAAACTCGATTACCGGCTTGTTATCGATACGTCAAATCCAATCGACGCCTTTAACGGGATTTTCAGAATGGAAAAAGTTGGGAAAGTAGAAAGATGGCGTATTCTAATATAATTAATTAGGCATAGGGAGGCAGCTGTCAAAAATCATGAACGAGCTTTTAGGGTCCTTTTCACTTTTCGATTTTGAGAAGGAGGCGCGGATTTGAAAAACTTCTAATAATATATGTACTCGTCTCAACCGATATATATATATATATATTTATTATTATTATTATTATTGTTAATATTATTATTATTATTATTATTATTATTATTATTATTATTATTATTATTATTATTATTATTATTATAGTCAATACGGTTGAGTTTAAACGATATGTCCGCAAATAAATCGGTAGAAAATTCAGAATATTTGCGTTAATTTTCGAAATCTTTCTACCGCATAAGAATACGGTAAGCAGCTGCTACGGTACTGCCTACGAAAGAGTTAATATTTAAAGAAATACAATTAAAGAATTAATATATTAATATACAAGATTTTACTTACTTACTTGCTTGCCAACATCTTATACCGTTGGTTACCTAAAATTGTCTTCATCCAACTACTGTAAAAATCATGCATTCTTTTGATATTATGTTTGCACTCCTATCCTTTGTATTTTCTTGGTTTTCATTGTCACTATAGGCCTATTCACTGTAAATATTATCGTTGATTTGGTATTTGTTGGGTGATTCGGCTTCTATCGACACCATGCAGTGACTGTGCCTAGGAATTCAGTTATGGGTAAAGCGCCGGCAAAAGGTTGTCCACCTTTGGTTTCCATCACGTTCGATCATTCTCATGGACAGATTGCAACCGATGAAAAGAGAGACATTCACAGACACACACACACATACACACACACGCATGATGCTATTTTCATTGCAACACTCCACCCCTTAAGAAGAAGAACCATTTATTTGCTCTTCCATCTGTCTGTCTGTCTATCTGTATGCCTGTCTGTCTGTTTATCTGTCTCTGCCACTGCTTTTCTATGTCTGTATGCCTGTCTGTGTGTATGTCTGTTTGTCTGTCTGTCTGTCTGTGTGTGTTTGCCATGTCGCATAGTTCTATTCTTGGCTACGTCCAGTTGTCTAGTGCGGTGATGAGTTTGGAATTTATGTGGCGCCTCTCTTAGTTTCGTCACGTGTCATGCAATAATCATTAGCACAGCTGCCTTTCAGACGTTGCAAACGAATTCACGCGTAGTAAGTTCAGCCTTCGAATTGCCCTTAAGGCCGAGACCGTCTCAATTGCAGCTACTCCCTTGAACAACCCCCCCCCCCACCCACCCACACACCGTCGCTCTACAGCCCCCAAATTAATTTTAAATTATTCGGCGACATCCATCTATTATCGCCGTCGTGGTTACCACCATCACCACCACCATCATCATCATCACCACCATTCACTACCACCATCATTATCACCCATCATGACCACATCACCATCATCATCAACATCATCGTCATCACCATCATCATCATCGTCGTCATCAATGTTCGCTTTGCCAGCTGTACTTTAATTAAACGTTCTTCGTATTTATTTAGGCTGAAGACTATAGTGGACCAGTGCATTTTCATTACAGCGCTATATAACTGAAAATGTTTACTGTTTACATTACTTTCTTCAAAATTGTGTTCTCAAAGGTCGCATACAGTAGTGTGTTGAAAGCAGAAGTTTATTCGATTAGGCCGCACGAAGAGGCTTAGTAAGCGCTCCGACACAATGTCTTCTAAAGACGCACGTAATTTCCAATATGGAATCATCGGTCGCAGAGGGCAACAGTAGAAAGAAAAGAGAACTAGTGATCTAGCCTAATTCTCTATACGAATACAAAATACTTCGCAGTAAATGAGCAGTTCTTGAAGTCTTAGTTTTCTTGACTTACGGGAAGTTTTATGATGTCATTGACGTATTTAGCTAATTTATTTAGCGCAACGATGAAACGATAGAATATTGTTTCTCTCCCCCCGCCCACTATTCTGATCCCCCCCCCCCCATCTACACGCACTTTCTGATTCTGCTATCCCCCCAGTTGGTCCGACTCTTCGCAACAAATATCACACTGGAAATAGTCGTGAATTTTAAAGCTACCAGTTAATTTACTGTATAAAATGAGGCTGTGGCATTTTATTTAGGGAGAAACCCTCGCCTTCTGCTTGGGCATCTGGGATTGCCATTATCTTCGCCTCTCTCTCTCTCTCTCTCTCTCTCTCTCTCTCTCTCATCTCAGATTAGACTAATTTCTGCTTTAAGAAATAGATCGAAGGTGACGAGCATAACTCAAGAGTTAATGTTAACCTCTTAACCGGCTGTCCCTGAGAATACTCGACCATCTTGCATTACAGTACGTTACAAATAAATGGCCGGTTAAGGGGTTAAAGTGATTCATTCATCGACAATGCCTCTCCCCCCAAAAAGTCAAAGTCTGATAACGTGTCGCGTAGGCCTGTATATAGTCTATTAGCTTTTATTCTACGCCACGGCGCGTGCAGTAGCAGTTGGTTCGGTCACGTGACGCAATTTCTTGGCATTTAAAACTTCGCACTCTGCTTCGGGAATTCGATAAATCCGTGGTTCGCGAAAGGATATTCTCTGAGGGGGAAAACGACGGATACTATATACTAGTGCAGTGATGGGCACAAATTTTTATCCGAGGGCCCGTGGCCGCACATTTTTTCGGCATTTAGAGTCTCCAAAACGACTTTAACATAACGTAGTATATACTGTTCAGTATAAGTAAATTATTAATAAGCCAAGACTGTCAATACGAAAAAATAGTAAATATTGAAAGCATTATTTCTAGTTAACGATCAAATGCCAAAGTGAAAATCCAATTTGAATGCCGAATTTTCCAGTGAGGATGTTTCATGTGTTTTAGAGCACATTAATGCAATATTTTTTCGATGTCGGTGCCGCACAAAATGGCTTCGAGGGCCGCATTAGACATTTTGCGGAAATATTTCTTGGTGTGACGGATCTGAACTATTCCGATCTGGACTGGAGTGGTGGGTACAGATGTGCTGTTCCATCCGATCTTATTGTAAATCGTGCGATTTTCCCAACTGAACGTCGATCGTATAATCAGATCGGTTCCAATCAGCCTCGCGGACCGATAACACTGCCTGGTTACGCCACCGATTGTCTAAATCTCAGTCGGATCGACGCCGACAGCATAGCAAACGGTGCAGTAATGTCGTTTACGGCGAGCGTCGCGTCATGCTCAGTTGAACGTGTCTGTAAGCGGACAAAGGACAATCGCACCGAGTGCTCGCTGTCGCATTCACATGCTCACCGACAACCGTTCGACTTTCCGATATTTTGAAAGTCGAATATTTGTATTTTTATGCGAATTATTCGATATTTTAAGTCGAATTCCGATCTGTGAAACCAGAAGTCGGTCGAGAGATCACTGGCGCAAACTACTTTGACAAGATTTATATAGCGCCATATTGCGTGATATGTGTGAGAAAGTACAGTCGCTGTCCGACAGTTCGGACACTATCAAGACACCAAGTACAAATTACGAAGATAAGTCTCACGCTAATTACAGAAAGTTAATCAACCAACAGTACATGCTTCTGTTACCTTCTGTTGCCTTCTATTACCTTATCTTACCTTCTGTTACCTTCTATTACCTTTTGTTGCCTCTAACTGGAAAACTGTTACATGAGTCTACTAATGATATTATTTAATGCCCGTCGTCGTCATCTCATCAAAAAATCATCATCATCAAAAAAATCGAAACCACCTGAAAGGTCCTTTCTACAGCAAGTCTTTGATGTTATTCGTCCGTCTTTGTATTCGTCTTTCTCGTCCTCTGTTTCCTTCCACGTTTTGCTTTTTGTTTTATCCACTCCTGTCTCTTCCTCAAAATCCCCTAAATCCCAGTCATGCAAATTTTTGTTTTGAACTGTGTCTCTTTCCCTCCCTAGTCAATTCCCCCCGGCCCCCCAAAGGTCTGGAGTCTGGACAAAAAAACGGTATCTTCTGTTTTCTATTCTGTTGACACTGTACACAAAAAAACTGTTGCGTTTATTGACAACATAATTTGCTATCCTGGATTTACGTGGAATTTACCCCCCAAAGTTCCGAATGCAGAACTCGAAAACGTACACGTCGTCTTCTAACTGGTAAGATTTTTCGAGAAAACAAAACAGCAAAATTATTATGAAATTCAATGAATTTACATAAGAGTCGTAATATAAGCCATGACTATCGCACCTGAAACGACAAAATCAAGAAGAAAATTATGAACACTTTGAAATGATCCAGCAAGAACATGTCATGGCGATGCTCTTGCAGGATCATTTCCAGTGGCGTAGACAGCCAGACGGCAGAGAGTGAGAGAGACAGAGACAGAGAGAGACATACATACAGAGATAGACAGAGAGAGAGAGAGACAGACAGAGAGAGACAGAGAGAAGAACAACATAGAATTAATAAGAGGATGTCAAGATCGAACAAAATGGAAATCCATGGTCACCAACGTAGAAATACACAGCACGAATTAAGAAGACAAAGATCTGGATATCGTCGCGACCAATGGTTTGATAAGTACCGTACCGGAAGTCAGTTAAGGAAGGTACTTAAGGTGAGAACCTTTGCAGTCGTCGTCGTCGTCGTCGTCGTCGTCGTCGTCTTCGCTTACCTTCGTACTTGAACATGAAGTACGGTCCGATCAGTGGATCGTCGATCCTGGCAATCCCGATCTCGACGACGTTCGTCTGAGACGTGTAGACGGTCTTCTCCCTCGCCAGGCCGCCGCAGACGTCGAATCTCTTGACCTCGGCCGCGTTCAGTCGTTCCCGGATGACGGCGTACAGAGGACAGCGAGGCTTGACGTAGTTGAGCGGCGGACGATGGACCCCGACGCCGCCGCCGCCGCCGCCGCCGCCGCCCCGGCCACGCCGAAGTCGTAGAGGGTCAGGTGGACGCGCTGTCCCGGGCGGGCCTCGATCGTCCAGGGGAAGCCGAGACCGCCGCACCCGGTCGACTCCGTCACCAGGTTGGCGATGAAACCGCCGCCCGAGTCACGGACGTAGACGGGATAGAAGCTTCCGGATGATGATGATGACGACGACGACGATGATGACGATGATGATGATGATGACGACGACGACGAAGAGGTCGACGAACAATCCTCTCCGTACGACGGACTCTGGACTGAATGACGCGTGTCATGCGTAAAAGACAAACGGAACAGACGGATTGGAATTATTCGAATGAAGGATACTCACATCATCATCATCGTCATCATCATCATAGTCATCATTGTCGTCATCATAGTCATCATTGTCGTCATCATCATCATCGTCATCGTCACCATCACCATCATCATTTTTGTCAGTCATCATCATCATCACCATCACCATCACCACCACCATCATCATCGTCATCGTCGAACTTCTATAGCGCCATTCTAGTAGTAATGTTCTTGGCATCAGTCGATGGCCGTGATTTGAATCGTAATCCGTCGTTGTTGACAAATCCAATTGGTCGGTCCAGGCGCCGGCAAAGCCAGCAAATGGGACGGGGGGCGGGGGTCAAATGGTCTATCAAAAAGGACAAATGCTCTTTGAAGTTGCGGCTACATATCTCCCATATCCAGGTGGGTTTTTTTAAATCAGTAGTTGTCATTTTTCATAAGTAATAGAAAACAGGTAAGTTGAAAACATGATATTAAAAATATTGTTTCATAGGTACTAAGAAACAATTATTTATCATTTCAGTATCTTTTCGGGCCATTTCGCAACCCTTGGCGGACCGGACCTGGCCCGCGGGTCGCCATTTGAAAACCCCTGTAGACTCTAAGTAAATGTTATAATACACTGTAATTCCTATGGTGACATTTATTCGTTGGTGGGGGGTGGGTGCGTTTCTAGCCATCTGTTTTTTTATTGCGGTTTATTTTTGTGCCTCTCGCGGCTCGGTTTTCTTGCCCTGCAAAGGGACCTCTGTTTGGTGCCGTATACAATTAAAGGACACTCGAAGAACTCAAGTATGAAAACATTCTGGAAATTATTGTGCATGCGACTTATTTTCTTCGCTCAGTAACGCTCGTGTAAAGAGCAGCACGAGTTAGCTGCATGGTCGTGACTCGTGAGAGATTTGTCCCGATTTCTCTATCATGAATCATGAACAGCATAATTTCGGTTTTGCGGACCGTCGAGCGGTTGTTTCATCTTATGCAGCGGGTGCTGTGGTGGTGCATGCTGTGTTGGGTGTTTCGATGACATCGTTAGCTCTGCACTGAAGTCTGAAGTAGAACTTGATTCGGACGGAGTCTTTGTTTCTTTCTCGTTCTCTCTTCGCGCAATAACTCGGAGACGCGAGCAGACGATGACTATATGCGCGTCATCAGTCACAGACGCGCGAAGATGTCTCCCGATTTGCAACCGAATAATCTGTCCAGTGGACACGCACAGCGAATTAACGACGTCGTTGACATCCAATAGAAAAGAAAACCGATTAACTGGAAGCACTGCTGGTTAACAAATTTTATGCAAGATTTTGTTTTGATAGAAAAAAATTCAGAAGAGTGTTGAAAAGAATGTTATCTACATTTTCTTGTGTACCCATCTTCATTGCATCAAACGGTACTAGAACAGTCAATATATTCTGCACCAATTTTATTCTAGAGCGTTCGAAATGCCACGAAAAATAGTGACACTATACAAAGTGTTCCAGAAATCTATTCTCTGTCAAATGTCTACAAAGTCAATCGAGAGATAAGAGGGGTCTTAAGATAGCTGGTTTCTTTTATCACAGGTTTTATAGACCAGAAAAATATCTTAAAATTGATACTCTGTTTGGCATTGGACAGTGGAAGGACTATTGCTATAGTAGGCTATAGATATGCAAAAATTCAGAAGAGTGTTGAAACGAATTTTATCCACATTTTCTTTCTTTCTTCCGATATCAAAGCCAGTGGTGCAGTGGCGGCTCCAGGATTTGGCAAGTGGGGGGCCGTTGGGGTGGCAACTTCTAATCACGGGGGCCAACCATTTGTTGTTAAGTATGTAGTATTAAGTGTAGGGTCCCAACAGGGGGCCAATGGGGGGCCAGACACTCAATAGGGGAGGCTCGGGCCCCCGGACCCCCCCCCTGTGGAGCCGCCACTGCAGTGGAGGTTCATTAGGGTCGATGAGTGGAGACTTAAGACCGGCGCGGTGGATGGGGTGGAAGTGGGGGGGGGGTGGGGGTCGACCGGCGGTCGTGATTGAGTGAGACGTCGCCATGGACACGAATCGAATCTCGCCGAGATCTCGAAGAAGAGCGCGCGAGATTTCGATTGCGAAGCCAGCCAAGGAATAAGACGTCAACGGAAGCTGGGAAAGTGTCTCGATACGAATGAACGACCAACCACCCTCTATTCTATAGCCGCGTCTAATCACAGACCCAAGGAGTAGGAAAAGGAACGGAGAGAGAGAGACAGACAGACAGAGAGACAGAGAGACAGAGAGACAGAGAGACAGAGAGACAGAGAGACAGAGACAGAGAGACAGAGAGACAGAGAGAGACAGAGACAGAGACAGAGACAGAGACAGAGACAGAGACAGACAGACAGAGACAGACAGAGACAGACAGAGACAGACAGAGACAGACAGAGACAGACAGAGACAGACAGAGACAGACAGAGAGACAGAGACAGAGAAACAGGCAGACAAAGTGAAGTAAAGACAGAGCGAGAGAGATAGGGACACACAGGCAGACAGACAAACAGAGGAAAGGAGATGTTGTATGGACGATGTAACGGGTACGGAAAACGGAGCACCCCCGGAGCTCTTGAGCAAATACCCTGTGGACAAACAATAAATCTGGCGGTCGGAGAACCCTCCACCATCACCCCCATATTCTCACCCCACCCCTCATACCCACCTTCAACCCCCCCATTCCCCTATCGATTCCGTTTCGCCCACTTCGTGACGCGGCAAAAAATAAAAGATATTCTAAATATTGACTCGTGTCGAAAATGACAACGTTCATGAAGCCTATACAGCGTTCTTTCTCCCTTTTGCACCCTTTCTGCGTGCATCTACGCGTCTGTGTCTCTGTGTGTGTCTATGTGCATGTATGTCTGTGTATGCGCCTGTGTTTAAGCGTCTATACGTTTAGTGTCCACATGTCTAAGTGTCTATGTGTTCCCGTTTATGTATCTGTACCTATGTGTACGTTTCTGTTCTCCTGTATATGTATGTACCTGTGTATATATATATATATATGTGTGTGTGTGTGTGTGTGCGTGTGCGTCTGTCGTTCGATTAGTCTGTCCTTCGTTCAGTCTTCGTCTTCTATCGCCAGATTCGTCCTCTGTGTCTACTTTAAAGAGACAATTACATGTACAATTTACTGTTCGTCTGGAAACGCATTCGACATTCTCCCTTTTCCTTCCCGTGAGAGCAGACGACACACCAGAACCGATAAACGAATTATATTCGTCGATCGTAGTCAACGGACGGTTCCTTAAGTGCAGACGACAAGGCACGCCTGAAAACCCTTTGGTTATAATATAACATTAATTATCGTGTTTGATATTTATTATCCTCTTCGTGCTCCATAGATGAAACGTCTGTTATTGAAAATGTCATTGACAAAGGTAAATGTTATAGTAAGCTGGTTAAGCAGTTTCAAAGAACGTTGTTACCCGATAAAGACAATAATACTGTCGTTGTTAATCTGGAGTGGATCTGGTGCAAGTGCAACAGGCACAGAACTATGCAAGTACATTTTCCGACTGTGCCGGTGTCCGATTGAAAATGGGGGGAACGAATTAAAGAAATTTCTAATTTCTAATAATTTGAGAGCGGAATACATAGAACGGATCCTAATTTGTGTGTATATGGGTAAGTAATGGACTAATGGTAAGTCGTGTGTAAGTCGGTCCAGAGAGAGAGAGAGAGAGAGAGAGAGATGTCGACGTGCCCCCTATTCCGGAAACCTGGCTGCTCCACCGATTCCAGCTGGGGCGCACCACATATTCAGCACTCACTTATCCGTCATACTCTGTCACTTGTTTGTCCGGTCGGATAACTTAGATTTGCCCGGTTGCACAGCAGTGACAACGGCGACAACAGTTGACGTACCCGAGAACGCAGGCACGTGTGTCGGGGTTTGGGGCTACGTACCCGGAACGCAGCTGTATCCGGCGTCGAGGTAGGGCTTCAGGTCTTCCGGACACGGTTTCGTCCGGGCAAACAGCGCGTCCGGAATGGTGATCTCGCACGACGTCCTTCCGGAACATCTCGTGTCGGCAAGTTCGATGACGTCACTCGAGCAGCCGATGTGTCCGTAGTCGATCTTGGCGCACCTGCTGAGCCGCATCCGACCGTAGTGCGCATGCGTCATCAGCACGGTACTTCCGGTCTCGCAAGTGGCGTTGAACGATTCGGTTTCGCAGATCGACTCGAAGTCGAGATCGGAATCTATAAGACAGACGAAAATAGAGTACAGGGGAACTTCGCTATAGCGTATACTCGATTATAGCGAATACTCGGTTAAGCAAGCAATACGGAATTTCTATAGCGCTGCCCGAAAACTTGGCGCAGTGCAACAGATTATTCACGAGCGCTCAATCTGTATGGGTAAAATCCATAATCTGTGGTGATCAGTGTTTATTCTAGCCACCTTGACATTGGGGGGGAGTTTGAAATATTTGGAGAACAAAATTTGTCTCTCCACGCTTTTGGGAGAAATTTCCATCCCCAAGCCAAAATATACAATTTTGGCGATGGGGAATTTTAAAACTTTGAGGGGAATTCCCCCTCCTTCCCGAAAAAACAGGCCTAGAATAAACACTGCGTGGTGATCAAGGTTGTAGATCCGGGTAGGCAATAAAGTGTACCGCATTGTATACGGTCCCGTGTGATGCGCTACCGTATTGGATGGTATTGGATATAACGTACCTCGGATATAACGGACTAAATTTTACGGGCTCGCTAAGTAGGGGTCCTATGTTAAAACGAAGTTCTACTTTAGCAGCACTTCGAGGCGTATTTGATTTCGCTGGGGAGTTATTATTATATGGGGCATAATATAATATGCTACATCGGGAGCACCTTCTTACATCACTGAACGCTTTCTTCTACTTCACATCACTTGCTCAGCTCTGCTGATCGCATGGATGACCAATGTCCATGTTCCTAGATCCTAGTACCACTCTCGCCCAGCGTCGGTCATTCAGGGTACCTGGAACCTCACTGTAGAATGGATTGTCTCCATTGACTCGTGTCTCACTTCTCACTCCAACACTCAGTTCATTGCGAAAGCTGAAGCTTCACTTTCTTATCAAGCGACTCTAAAACCGGTATAGTATAGCCTATAATTATTATTATTAATTTAATTTTATCGTCCGTTTCAAACACATAGGTGTTCATCGGGGACGCCGATATAGACTCCCATATATAATTAATTAATTATATAATATATTATAATAATGACTCCCATATAATAATTACTCCCCAGTCTTTATTTTATTATATATATATATATATAATGACTGGAGAGTCATTATCTATCATATTAAAATCCTTATCTGTATGTCTCTCTGTCTGTTACCTTCAAGCGTTCTGATTGGTTGACTATTGGTAGACGGTTTAGACCGTTTAGTCCTTACGTCGCGATGCGTTGGTGGACGATGTTCGAAGACGACGTTGCTATTGGTAACAATTGTTCGTAGAATCGTAGTTTAACACGGTTTAGTCGAGTCATTGCAGCGTCAGAGGGCTGGGCGTGCGACGACGTTGCTATTGGTAACAATTGTTCGCAGCCTGAGGTAGTTGCAACGTACATTTTAACGTACACAAAAAATACGTGTACAGCGTCACAAATGGTCACAGTTGCGTGATTTTAACGTACATAGGCCTAATTATTACGTGGCGCAGAGCTTGGCTAGGTGGCGATCATTGAAATGTTGTTCAGCATGAATTCAATGTTTGGGTATTAGGTATAGGTATTGGATTAGTATTATCCTGCACTGCGAGCGAAGCGAGCGCGAGCGAAGCGAGCATCTTTCTAGTTATATATCTGATAATGACTGGGGAGTTATTATTATATGGGGTTAATATAATATGCTACATCGGGAGCGCCTCTGGGTAGTAATATAGGAGGCGCTAGGCAAATCCATTATTGCATTACATTAAATGCATTACATTACATTACATTACATTACTGTTATATGCAGTACGGAACGATTCGTTACCGGCTGATTTCAATTTTTGTTCAACGATCCGAACGATGTGTATAATAATAATAATAATAATAATAATAATAATAATAATAATAATAATAATAATAATAATAATAATAATAATAATAATAACAAAAAAACAATAATAATAATAATAATAATAACAATAATAATAGTAATAGTATTAATAATAATAAATTATTATTATTATTATTTTATTATTATTATTATTGCTGCTCTTTGTAATAGTATTTTATTACTATTACTACTGCTGCTACTATTACTACTACTACTATTACTACTACTACTACTATTACTATTATTACTGCTACTGCTACTATTCAGTACTACTAGCTATTATTACACACACAGCAGCAGCAGCAGCAGCAGCAGCAGCAGCAGCAGCAGCAGCAGCAGCAGCAGCAGCAGCAGCAGCAGCAGCAGCAGCAGCAAGCAGCAGCAGCAGCAGCAGCAGCAGCAGCAGCAGCAGCAGCAGCAGCAGCAGCAGCAGCAGCAGCAGCAGCAGCAGCAGCAGCAGCAGCAGCAGCAGCAGCAGCAGCAGCAGCAGCAGCAGCAGCAGCAGTAGCAGCAGCAGCAGTAGCAGCAGCAGCAGTAGTAGCAGTAGCAGTAGTAGTAGTAGCCTCCAGGGTTTATATTTTTGCGATTCCATTTTATCCTCATCTCATTTAAGTTAATCGTTTTCGCTGGCATGTGTGAGCCATTCACGAACACAAATCTCACTTTTCCTCCAAACTTTCTCGGTTCGTTTCTGACCTACTTCTGCGATTTGCAGTTTTGCACTCGACAGAATATTTTTCTTTCAAAACACTCATCTTAACACGAGTGCACACCACATGAGATCACAGTGCAGTAGAAGTGAAGTGAATTTCTAGTTGATTTGGCTTTCTGTCGAGTGCCACTTGTCCAGAAAGCGCCTACAAGAAACTCGACGGAACTCGGTGAAAGCTATTCGACGAACAAGTAAAAGTAAAAATTGTTTAAACAGTTAGCAACGCAACGTCCGCACTATTTATTCCAGAACCTGTTATAGCGAGCAGTGATGCACAAAATGTGCAGTGATAAAATGAAAATGTGCAGTGGTAAAATGCAATTTTCTGTGCTTTGTGCAGTGATAAATTTTCCGGACGACCTTTTTTGCTTGTTTTTGCGCGGATGTCCGCAAATCTTCTGAGTTTAGTTCAGTGATAAATTTTTCTTGAAACAGTCCCTGATTTATTCTAGACCTCTGCCCCCGAAACCGATAATGTCACATGTAGGGCGCACGCTTTCTCGAAGGCGGATCATTCTGAGACGCATGAAATAGTAGAACTATCTCTAAGCAAGCGCCATGGCAGTCTTCGTTATCAGAGATATCATGTTTTGGCCTTCGAGGAGAGGACATCAGATAACCTTTCGAGGACACAACCGCAAAGCGTTAACCGTCATCTTCTGCCAGCCAGCCTCCTACTGATGACAATTTTACGCCAAATCAAGCGCCACGTCAGCTTAACGTCATGTGACGTCAACAGCCGTACAGTATAATGACGCCTTCGCTTGAAGTCTTTGACGTCGGAATTTCTTCGGCGCGTCACGATGACGCGAAGTCATCCGACGTCAGAGCTTCGCAGCTGAGCGGAAATGGAAAACAGATCGAATGACTCGGGTGATGACGCCTGTCGTCATGCGTGACGTGAAAGAAATTCGAATGACGACTGTTAGTGTCGTGTGCAGATGGAGATATTGCATGAACGTGCGTCACTTGTCATTTTGTGTGCGATAAACGCTCGACAGAGAGCGCTTCTCTATTCAGCGACATCCGTAGTTTTATGCGTCGTTTAAGATCGCCAGATTATTTAAAAATTGGGGGGGGCTGTGATTATTTCCCCGTTTGAAAGTACGCCTCGGTATAGTGGCTGACTTGCTAAACACTTGACAAGAGTTTGAAGAGAAAGAGACAGACAGGCAGACATGCAGAGACAGACATAGAGACAGACAGAGAGAGACAGACAGCCAGACAGACAGACAGACAGACAGACAGACAGAGGACGCATATTTCAATTTATACAGGGGTCTGTATAGTAAGACAAACGTCGCTTGAAGGGTTTCCATATTCCTGATTTACCCAAGTTTACGTAAATAAAATATGTTTTAGATTGGCCTCAATTTTTGGAACTCTATGCAGAAATACTTGAAAATCTTCAACAAAGTTTTCAACTTAAATCTCTTCTCGACCAAAGACAGACGTCTGACACCCGTGGGATTCACGTAAGGAGCTTGACACCTCCCCCCGCACCGTCCACCTTCGACTGCTCCTCCAAGGTCACCACCTCAACCCTTTGGCGTGTCTTTCCTCGGCGCTGCATGACATTCTCGCCGTCGTCATTCACGGCGTCACGCGCGTCAATCTGGCGCGGTTACTTGTCTTCTGCGTGTCGTCGCCGTTACGTGACTATAGCCATCCTCCCAATATTAACATCGGCCCGAGGGTGGCGGCGGACTCTGTTGCACCCCGACTGGTCTAGTTCGCCCGCCACACTCCCCACCCACCACTCCCCGCTCAAACTTGACATTTTTCTGCCCTGCCCTGCCCTGCCCTGCCCAGTGGCGGCTCCAGGATTTGGCAAGTTGGGGTGGAAACTTCCAGACATCATGGGGGCCAACTATTTGTTGCTCGGGTCTGCAGTAGTAAGTCTATGGTTCCGCCAGGGGGACGCCATTGGGGGGCCAGGCATTGAATAAGGGGGCACGGGCCCCCCGGACCCCTACGTGGAGCCGCCACTGGCCATGTCCAGGAGCAGCCAGGCAAACCAGTCGGTCGGTCGGTCGGTCGGCTGAAGCCCGGCTGGGCGGCTGCAAAGGGGCTCTAGTCTGCCGTAATCTATCTCTCACGGGATTCGCTCCTCCGGCTGCTGCTGCCGCCGCCGCCGTCGACGACGACGACGACGACGACGACGACGACTAGGAGGAGGTTCCTCGCTTCAACCGTCTTCTTTTCTCCCTCTTAGGCCCCTCGGTTTACGAGCCTCAATTGGGGCCCCCGCTTCCCCCCCTCCCCCTCGCTGCCCCACCACTATCCCAAGGGCACACGCCGACACGTCCGGTCGGAGATTAGCGTCGAATGGTCGAACAGAAGAACACGAATATTTACAAAGAAATAAGAAGAAGAAGAAGAAGAAGAAGAAGAAGAAGAAGAAGAAGAAGAAGAAGAAGAAGAAGAAGAAGAAGAAGAAGAACAAGAACAAGAACAAGAAGGAGAAGAAGAACAAGAACAAGAACAAGAAGGAGAAGAAGAACAAGAACAAGAACAAGAAGAATAAGAAGAACAAGAAGAAGGATAATGAGAGGAAGAAGAAGAAGAAGGAGTGAAGAATGAATGATTGCTCCATCTTCTCAATAAACATCTTTGCCAGCAATCAGTATCCAAAAGGAACAGTTGAGACCAGCGT